>JAFIDM010025404.1:0-12322 GCA_023159025.1 Thereuonema tuberculata
CCACTGTCAGGTGTGACGGTGGCCGTCAGATAAGCTTGTGGCTTTCTGAGTCTTTTATCGGAAAAGGCGGATTGGGCTGATGAGTCCCTAGAAAGACGAAACGGCCGTTCCCAATTCCTTCCGATAATTGATTCAGAAAGGCAATTTATTTATTTAGGTGCTGTTACTTATTCTTGCTTTTTCGTTTTCATAATCTATCTTATATGAAATCTTTTCTAAGTGGATCTTTCTCGAGAAATTAAATCAAGAAAGTGACAAAAATCCAAGTAGAAAAGAAAGTAAAATTTATTCTTAGTCCATTATTTTCTACCTTCTACATTCTTTTCTAAATCGGATTAATTTTATTAATGATATCAAACCATGTGCAAAGTAATCAGTTAGCTAAAAGAATTAAAATTTAGTGTTAATCCATTCTTTTCTAATTCTCTTCTAAACTTTACACATGGTTTGATATCCTTAATAAAATTAATCCGATTTAGACAACTTAAGTAAGTAACCCTCATTTACTTCTCTTTTTCAGAAAATGGAAAACATGTACTCTTTGTATTCAGCAGCTATTACAGTTGGAATATAAATGTTGGCTTTTCGTTTTTCTCGTGTCTAAGCTTTAAAGAAAGCGATTAATAACAATAGAAAATATTAAAAGTTGGCATTAAGTTCTTTCAGGAATTTCTTGTTTAATAAAATATTTTATTATATCTACTATATTTGCATATAGTAAGATATAATAAAATAAGATACTATATATCTTATTATATTTACTATATTTGTATATATATATTGTACTATATATATTTGCTATATATTTTATTATATTTACTATATTTTTACTATGCCGTGCTGGCGTGTCTTGGCGGCGGTCTTCCGTTGCGGCCAGTGCGCCAGTACCTGGGTTCGAATCCCGGCAGTGGCTTGGCTGTTTCAATTTCCTTTCCTGTGTTGTTCGCTTCTCCTTCGCTTTCTCTTCGGTCTGACGTCATTCCTTAATGGCGTCCTGGGGCAGGCAACAGGAAACCACCGCAGTATCTTTCTCCAGGCATTTCTGGGACTTCCATGTGAAGTCCATAGAATTGGATCTGTCTCCGGACAGAATACTATGGATGGATGGATGGATTTTTACTATATTTTGTATTATATTTATTAAAGCAGTTACAAATAAAGGAACATCACATTGAAAATGCTAATAAATTAAGTTGTTTTAAATAATAAAGGTATACATGATACATTTATAACGCTTTTATATCAGAGGATATTATTTTACTTCTTTTTAAATTCTGCAATCCGTAGAGACCAGATAATGTAAAATATTAGCAGAGGATAAAAACGCACGTCAATAACAATCACTGAACTGCTTTTTGAATTTTTGATAGCTGGAATCCAAGACAGCCTGTTTCCGGTTTATTAACCTTCATGACTTGGATTCACCAAATATCTTCAGCTCAGTGAGATCTATGCCTTAATACGCACGTTACAATTCTATTAAACTAAAATATTCCTTCTCACTCGGTCCCTCATAAAAAGTAAAAGAAGTAGCCTAAAATGATTCTATGCACAACATTTTTCAACTTTTTAGTTCAATTATCTAGAATTCGTCAAATAAAAGTCATCTTTGAAATCCATTTGTGGTTTTCCATTAAATTTTGTATTCAAAATTTAATATTGAAATTTCGTGTGCAACTTCTGCCAATTTACAGAACACCAAAATTTAGATGAGAGAGGATGGAATTACGACTGAACTCGGCTGTAAACAAAAATTAAGCGGAAATTTATAAAAAAAAATCTTGATACGGACTATTGGATATAATATTGCTACTTACTTTAATTCGTTTATTCCCAACAACCAATTAAAACCTGGAATATATTTCAACCATGGACAAAATGTTCTTATGGACGATTTTACAAATAGTTTTGTCGTCTTCTGAAGGTCCAAAAGAAATTTCTGGTATTTTTCATCATCATACTCATAACGATGACCAAATTCAAGTATCATTATTATATTAGTGACACTTAAGTTTATAAGGGATCTTAAATCCTGAGGTTTACCATCTGCTTTGGCAATTTCATTACAAACGCAGTGGACTTCTTCCTAAATTTATAAAACAAAATATTATTCCATTAAACAAACTTTTTATTGCCAGTTTTCGAATCTGAAAGTAAAAACAATTTGTAAATGGAAAACCTCGCGGTTTACATTTTTGATTATGAAACATTGTTGTTATTAACATCATATAACATTATTTCCTTATAATTAATAAGATTTTATTGTTTAATAACAAAAATTTGTTATTATGGTATATTTTATAGCTTAAAAAATTACAAAGATATGAAAATAAGGTACCCTGCCCAAATAACGCCACCGTAACATTTAAATTACTGTAAGTCTGGAAATAAGGTGATCGAAACACGAAAATTATGACCAAGAAAGTTTAATCTTCTGTTTGAAGCATACCATAATGAAACATATGATAACTTTTACTGGAGAAGTATGAGAACTCAAATAAAAAAACTTTGCAAACTGGCGTTATTAGGAACAGCTGGTCCAATTAACGCCACCTACTTTCTAGTAACTTAACTTATTTAAAAATAAGAATTATTCCAACATTGTAAAAATTATTTGTACAAAATTACAGTAAAAAGTAACTAAATTTGACTTTCTGTAAAAAATAATAAAAAATCACTTGAAATTAGCGCAGTCTTTCTAACCTGTAGCGAAAACAAAAGAGGAAATGTAAAAATTAATTAATTTCGACTTTTTGCGATTATAAAAGCAAAATAATAAATAAGATAAAAATCTATATTTTTATGAAACATATTAGTAACTTATAAATGTCGTACGTAAACTAAAATCGTATATGTAGACCATTAACACCACTATACCATTAAAGCGCTATTGAGCACATGGATCACATGATACACTTGTTTGTTTATAATTTCCGAATTTTAAAAATAACAGTTAACTTATCTACATAGAAAAATCTTCAAGAATCAAGAAAATATATAAGGTAGGTGACCCAAAGGTGGCCAGAGTGCACAAGGTGGCCATCTGCTTATACAGGGTGGTCCAACAGGTGACGTCCAAAAATTTTTTTTAGATTCCTGACATCTGGGGGTACAAGGAAATACCCCATGTGTGTAATGGTTTTTTGTGTAGTTTTCGAGTTATGAGTAGTTTTGTATATTTTGTGAATTTTCGATGGAACCACCGTCATACTGATGTATGTTGCAAAATATGGAAAATGTTGTGAATGTTTTTGTCGTAGCATATTCCGCATAATGTGTACTGTCACATAGAAAATACCCAGCGTCCTACCAATAAGGGAAGGTATACAAATTTCAATCCAAACTGAATAATGTAGGGTAGAGTGAGACAGAGTGCAAGTTTGAAGATCAAAAACAAAAATTAAAAACAACGTTCTATGACATCGAAGCAAGTGGAAAAACTTCGCAGAACCCTAAGCTTCCTAGATGATAAAAAATAATTGTGCTAAATAGACATGTTGTAGCCTAAATCAGCCTTCAAATGTACAGAGGTGAAACTGTCCGAGATGGTATTATTGGTACACCTCGGATTATGGGTATTATTGGTATTATTGGTACACCGTGGTATTATTGGTACGTGTACCAATTATGATTGCGAACCAATGAAATTGCGCAGTTACCAAAATAAACATTACCAAATGAAAGTAGATTGAGGAAAGAATGAAAAAACGTATAATTTATGTTATGATATGATACCGTTATTATCGATAGCTAATAATTATGGTGGGTAATTCAAGGAGCAGTATTCCTAAGTAAGAAAACAAATACCAATGTTAGACGGAACTGTATTTTACAATAAATGTTCGAAATGTCCCCCTCCCGCTTCAATACATAGTCGACAACGCCTTTCAAAATTTTGTTGCAAACGTCGAAAAGCACCTGCATTTGCTACGATTCGTATTTCGGCTTGTCGTAATTGTTCTCGCAGCTCTGCTTCTGTGTTGGTTTCGCGCGCATAAACCATCTCTTTGTAATATCCCCAGAGAAAAAAAATCAATTGGGTTTAAATCTGGTGAATAATAGGCATGTGTTAGCCGAAATCAGCCTTCCAATGTATAAAGGTGAATCTGTCCTACATTACGTAAGTAAACAATGGACATCGCGCGCGCCAAAGAATGGCAGGAGATGCTGTACTGAGTCGTCTGTAGCGCGGCCTCACGCTCTCCTCGATCGGCTTGCGCTGTTCGTCGGCCATAACCGAGACGTCAGCACATTCCGCATTTCGCAGTTGTTCCAAGCTTCCTGTCGTAGTACTACTGTTCCTTTTACTCTGATTACCTTGTGATTTGGACCGTTGTGTTGCAACATGAGCTACTCATTGAGTGAATACGCAGAGATGCATTATTTTTACGGTGTCGCCCAAGGAAATGGTCGTTTAGTGGCAAGGCTTTACCGAGATCAACTAGAACGGCGAGGAGATGAACGGGAGCATTATCCGGATCACAGAGTGTTTATTAATACACACAATACGCTGATGGTCGGACGAGTTCCTGGCCGTAGGACAACTCAGGAAGGAGTAGCCAGAGAAGATCGAGATGTTCGGGATAAAGTCTTGGAACAGGTGGAAAACGATGCAAGTACTAGCACCAGAGCAATCACCAGAAGGACTGGGGTACCCCGAACCTCAGTTATAAGGATACTGAAGTCAGGTGAGTTACTTGGATATTGTATGTACATTCGTATTTACGCCACCGTATCAATGCATGTTGCATGCCAGATGAACAGTAAGCGATCGAGTAATTTTAATAATACGTCTGAAGAGCACAAACCATTATTTCTTGAAACTGAAAATCCCTGTATCTCAGCGAGCCTTGCATTACAATTTTTATTTAATTTATTTTTTTTTCAGAGGGATACCATGCATTTCATATGCAACGCGTGCAGCAACTACAACCTGCAGATTATGCAAGACGAGTGAATTTCTGTCAATCAATGTTGCACAGAACTGCGCTGGATCCTGATTTTTTTCAATACCATCCTGTGGACAGACGAATCGCGATTTGACAGAACCGGAGTCTTTAATACGCACAATTCTCACAGTTGGGCCGTTGAAAACCCACACATGATAAGGTCAGCTAATTTTCAAACACGCTACAGTATCGATTTGTGGTCGGGAATTGTCAACGGGGAACTTACAGGACCTTTCGAATTGCCTACTAGATTAAATGGAGCCCAATATTTAGCCTTTCTACAAAATAACTTACATGGCTTACTGGAGGATGAATCCTTAGTCATACGATGGAACATGATTTTTCAAAATGATGGTACTCCTTGCCATTATACCAGAGATGTACGATAGCACCTTAATCAAACATTCCCAGGACGATGGATTGGGCGTAGCGGCCCGATTCCTGGGCCTGCACGTTCTCCAGATTTAAACACAATTGATTTTTTTTCTCTGGGGATATTACAAAGAGATGGTTTATGCGCGCGAAACCAACACAGAAGCAGAGCTGCGAGAACAATTACGACAAGCCGAAATACGAATCGTAGCAAATGCAGGTGCTTTTCGACGTTTGCAACAAAATTTTGAAAGGCGTTGTCGACTATGTATTGAAGCGGGAGGGGGACATTTCGAACATTTATTGTAAAATACAGTTCCGTCTAACATTTAAAATTATATCTATTCACTGATGATGGCCCGTTAATGGCGCAGAAACTAGTATGTTTTAATTGTAAATATTATGTTTTGTAACTTTTAACTTAATTTTTTAGACTTGTGTGTTGGCTTTATTTAAGAACTTCAAAAAATCCGTCTAACATTTGTATTTGTTTTCTTACTTAGGAATACTGCATCTTGAATTACACACCATAATTATTAGTTATCGATAATAACAGTATCATATCATAACATAAATTATACGTTTTTTCATTCTTTCCTCAATCTACGTTCATTTGGTAATGTTTATTTTGGTAACTGAGCAATTTCCTTGCTTCATAATCTTGTGGATGGCACGTGTACCAATAATACCACCTCGGGACAGTTTCACCTTTGTACATTTGAAGGCTGATTTAGGCTACAACATGCCTATTTAGCACAATTTTTTTTTATGATCTAGGAAGCTTAGGGTTCTGCAAAGTTTTTCCACTTCCTTCGATGTTATAAAGTTGTTTTTAATTTTTTTTTTGATCTTCAAACTTGCACTCTGTCTCACTCTATCGTACATTATTCAGTTTGGATTGAAATTTGTAAACCTTCCCTTATTGGTAGGACGCTGGGTATTTTCTATTTGACAGTACACATTATGCGGAGTATGCTACGACTAAAACATTCACAACATTTTCCATATTTTGCAACATACATCAGTTCGACGATAGTTCCATCGAAAATTCATAAAATATATAAAACTACTCATAACTCGAAAACTACACAAAAAACCATTAGACACAAGGGGTATTTCCTTCTACCCCCAGATGTCAGGAATCTAAAAAAATTTTTTGGACGTCACCTTTTGGAACACCCTGTATAATAAAGTAATACACAAAATAGTCGTTATATGGCACCTGTTATTTGACAGCTGTCGCACTCTAGCGCTCGCTACTGAAAACTAAGCCATTTCGACGAGACGTCGGCCATTACTGAGAAGACATTTGTTTTTGAGCATTGTTGTTGTTACTTTCCGATAATTAATTAATTAAATTTAATCGTGTAAAGTTTTGTTAAATGCAAGTTGTTGTATATTTTATTAAAGTTCCGTCACTACTCATTCAGGACGTATTGTCACAGTTTAAGAATTTCATGGTAATGACATTGTTTATTTGTGAAAACAATGTGCTGAGATGTGTACACAAGGTGGCCCGCCAACCTGGCCACCTTGGGAACACAAATACGTGTATCCATTCATCTCATATTTTAATTATTACTTTTGCATAATACGCAATTTTGGAATATTATATGTTCATTAATATGTTTACCTTTTAATTCTCTTTACATCAAAAGATACTAAACTGGGGAAGGGAATTGGGAAGAAATTGATTGGTGAACAGGAGAAAAATAACAAGACGAAGAAAAATACCTTGATGTTTAAGGAAAAACCGAGAGGTAAAAAACTAGACAGCAACCAAAGACAACCTGATGATGACACGTTGAAAGAAGCTGATGTTAGTCTGCCTAGCACAAATGGAACAAAGGAGTCACAAAAGGAAAGCTGGTACTGTTATCTGTGCAAAACGGACAAACTAATTGACATGAGACTGTGCACCCAATGTTTAAGATATGTCCACGAGGAATGTGAAGGACTTACAAAAAGTGACAAAATCAAAGATTTCAAGTGTACTTTTTGCATTGACTCAGATTGAAAGACTTACACAAGGCGACAGAATCAAAAATTTTAAGTGTACTTTTTGAAAGACTTTTTCCCTCTATATTTTGTACGCATATTTACTATTAGTGCTTTAGGCATGTAAAACTAGCAGCTTATAAAATACTGAATTTAGTCATAAAGTGTTAAGAATCCTTTCAACCTCTGGAAAATAGAATTTTTAACAAAATAAATATGTGAAGTAACTTTTTAATAAAATTGTAGTGAATTTACAAATATGTAGAGTAGTTGTTTTTTTTTTCCTCCTACAATTTTTTCTTTTTTAGTGAAGTTTTACTTATCACATGTCAATTAAGAAAAGTTTTTGTTACGGCGCTTAAAATTGTGATGTTTGAATACTAGATGTCGCCACTGTAATTCAATTGATTGCGTTGCTTAGTTACGAAGTAACATGGAAGCAAGAATACTGGTGTGATTTGATCCGTTGTCTGTACCTTAAAGACAGATATAGGAAAAGATGGATGGTTCCGTAAGATATTTTCGCATAAGGAAAATGTAAGATATTTTATCCGTATATTATTAAGCATCTTCCACTACACCAGAAATAAATGTTAAACACTACATTTATTTCGAGAAAAAAACAGCAAATTTTCGAGGAGAAAATAAAGAACGTCTCCTCTTCTTCAAGCCTTTACAAATAATAATATTAACATTAAGTCACGAGATTTTGAATTTACAATATCCGTGAATAAACAATACAATATTAATATAATATATTATTAAGTTATGAGATTAGAATTTACAATATTCGTGAATATCATATGAACAATAGGGGTCCAAGGGGAGTGATGTGACACACTACTTGCTGGTTAATATAACCTCTCCTCCCAAATGTCAACCTCACCTTCCTGTGGTGGACTCTGTTTTCACGAACGAGGCTCTGGCGACCGAGTATTGGCGGGATAACCATAGTCCTTTTGTGTCAAGGAGGAAATGCAGAGATACCAGCGCAGTCCATCGAAGCGCCCCCTCGATGCGGGTTCCTACATGGTGAGGGACACTCTTGGAGGGTTTTTTTACCCTCCATGGGTCCTAAACGCCCGCCCACGAATCCAAGGTAGAAGGCATCGTGCCGATGGATGTGTGGCACTACGGGGTTATTTTAGTGTCATGAACGATCCCTGTGGAAAAAAAAGAATTGCCTGGCGACAACCACAATATTTAAACTGCTTCGGCAGTACCTTCCAGGCAGATATGGGGATAGCTGCCTGGTGACCGTTTACTTTCCCCAGTTAATTCTTTTGTGTATGGATTTTGATAATTTTTTTCCTTCATTGGGAAGCAATTCCCACACCGTCGATGTTACCTCTCCTTGTACTACCAGTCAGACTTTTTTAATTATGCACTCTTTAACCCTTGAGACACCTTTGTCTAAACTGTCCCCGTTTCTCATCTCGAAAGCACTTTCAGGTATCACTTCAAATATCAAGTCTGTCAAGAAGCTACAATCTGGCGATTTGCTAATCCAGCTGCCTTATTCAAAAGCTGTGGACCAACTTCTTAAGTTGACGACTCTGGCAAATACTCCGGTATCTGTCACTAAACACAAGACTTTAAATTCTAGTGGTGGCGTCATCCGAGAACCAGATCTGGACGGTCTATGTGATGCTGACCTTCTCGAAGGCTTTGCTTCGCAGGGTGTCACTGCGGTCCGCCGCATTAACATCCGTCGTGATAATAAGGAAGTACCAACTCGCACAATTGTGCTTACTTTTAACTCCTCCACACTGCCTACGAGTGTCACCGCTGGCTATTTATGCTGTCCTGTGCGTCCGTATATTCCGAACCCTTTACGCTGTTTTAAATGCTAGCGTTATGGTCATGGCTCCGCAGCTTGTCGTGGCAAGTCCATCTGCCCTAAGTGTGGTGAGCCATCCCATGAGCCTTTACAGTGCACTTCACCTCTCAAGTGTGTCAATTGTTCCGGCGACCATCCTTCATATTCCCGATCTTGTCCTCGCTGGAAAGAGGAGAAAGAGATCCAGGCCATCAGAGTGAAACATTCTCTTTCTTATCCCGAGGCCCGGAAGATGCTTCCTGCTGTGCCAGCCCAAAAGACTTTTTCTTCTGTGGTACAATCCAAACAGACGACTTCGATCGCCTGTCAAACAGACATCATTTGTCCTCCTCATGAGTCTTTTTCTTCAATATTTCAAACCATTGCTACTTGCACACCACGAGGTCCTTCGCCAGCTACACAATCTACCTCACAATCTACCATTTTGTCTTTACCGATATCTTCACGTCCTTCTATTACCCCAGCAGCTCCAAAATTCACACGGAAGCGGCATTCAGTTTCTCCACATCAATCCCTGTTACGCACACGTTCACGCTCGCCTTCTCGTGGACGTCGGAGACATTCCTCTCCCCGTCGATCTTCTGATGACGATATAAATGACCCCTTAGCATCTCCTGTTTTTCCGGCACTACCATCTGCTCCACCCTGATTTTTTCGTTGATTTTTTCACCTTTTCTTTTTTCACTTCAATTATGGTTTCTTTGTCATGGAATTGTAGAGGCCTTCGCTCCAACTTAAATGATGTTAAAGCTTTAGTTCACACACATCACCCTGTATGTCTGTGTCTGCAGGAAACTTTTCTTACGGTAAACGACACTTTTTCTTTTCATGGTTATTCCATGCTGAGTAAACAGCGGACTGATAGAAGCGGTGGAGGAGTTTGTCTTCTTATTCGAAATGACATTCCTTCTTCCCTTTTTACTATCTGTAGCTTGTACCTTTCCCCCACAGCGGCTGTTTCGCCTACAGACATTGATAATCTTCTTGATCAATTACCGACTCCGTTTCTCTTAGTTGGTGACTTCAATGCTCACTCTTCCTCTCAATGGGGTTCTTCCTTCACCAATACTCGAGGAACTGTTATTGAAGATCTTTTAGTTCGGCGCAATCTTTGTATTTTTAATACAGGTGCAGCGACTCATTTCACATCCTCTCCAATATCGTTTTCTGCTATAGATTTAGCAATCGGTTCGGCTTCGCTCTTCCCCCATTTCTCATGGGATGTTATTGATGATCCTGGTGGCAGTGACCATTTCCCAATCATTCTCCAAGAACTACCTCGTTCTGCTGTTTCATCATCCTGTCGTCCTCGCTGGAATTTTGACTCTGCTGATTGGATAACTTTTACTACCCGCTGTACTCTGGAAGCCATTGATCTTTCAGCTACCATTGATCAAATTATTGACGAGGTCACGCACACCATTATTGGTGCTGCAGAAGCAATAATTCCACAAACATCTGGACGATTCCCACTGCATCCTAAACCTTGGTGGACTCCTGATTGTATTTATTCACAGAAACTTAAACAAAAAGTCTGGAACACTTTCCGACGTTATCCCACTTCTGCCAATCTTTTGTCCTTTAAGCGTGCCCGCGCTTCAGCTCGTCGTATCCGTCGGGCTAGTCAGAAGGAGTCATGGCAACGCTTTATATCATCAATAACATGTACACTGTCTTGAAAGACCCTCTGGGATAAAATTCGGAAGATGCATGGTAAATATGTATCTCACTCTCTGCACATCCTCAAAGAAGATGGAAAAGAAATTGGTAACATCTCTGATCAAGCAGAAGCACTTGGACGGGCTTTGGCGCGGAATTCCAGCCCAGCTTTGTTATCTTCCACTTTTCAACAAATTAAAGATCGTACTGAAGCTATTCCATTAAACTTCTCTTCTTCCAACAGAGAACTATACAATCTCCCTGTTAGTATCCAGGAGTTATTGTTTGCTTTAGATAATAGCAAAAATACCGCATGCGGCCCTGATGGACTTCATTACGTGATGTAACGTCATTTATCTTTTTCTTCGTTGAATATTCTTCTTTCTATATTTAATAAAATCTAGTTAGAACACCTCTTTCCTGATTGTTGGCGTCGAGCCATCAATATACCTTTCGCTAAACCTGGTAAAGATGTGAGTGACCCAAATAATTATCGGCCCATAGCACTCAGCAGCTGCTTATGCAAGACACTTGAACGCATGGTAAATCGCCGACTTCAATGGTTTCTTGAAGTTAATCAGCATCTAGCTCCCAAGTGTGGATTCCGACAACATCGTTCTACGATTGACCATCTTGTCCGTTTGGGAAATACTATTCGCACTGCCTTTGTTAATCGAGAACACCTCGTCTCCATCTTCTTTGACTTGGAGAAGGCCTATGATCGCACATGGAAATTTGGTATTTTGCAAGATCTTTTTAATTATGGCCTTCGTGGCCACATGCCTATTTTCATTCGCAATTTTCTTGCAAATCGAACTTTTCAAGTTCGTCTGGGATCTACGCTGTCCACCGTTTATCCTCAAGAACTCGGAGTCCCTCAGGGTTGTGTTTTGAGTGTTACCCTTTTTTCTGTAAAGATCAACGGCATCATCTCTGCTTTGCCTCCTTTTATCCACCATTCTTTATATGTTGATGACTTACAGATTTCCTGCCGTTCTGTAAATTTACGTCTGATTGAAAGACAACTGCAGTTAGCTTTGAATCAGTTGCAGACATGGACTATTTCTAATGGCTTTAATTTCTCCCAATCCAAAACTGTCTGTGTCCATTTCACTCGTCGTCAGGGAATTTTTCCTGATCCCCAGCTGACTCTTGGTGGTGTCCCACTTCCATGTCATTCTCAACATAAATTTTTAGGCCTGATTTTTAACAGGAAATTGACTTTTAAGGATCACATCCTTGATCTCCGGAAGCGTTGTATTTTAAAATTACATTGTATCAAAGCGCTTTCACATTCCACTTGGGGTGGTGATCGCAAGGCTTTGTTGCGCATTTACCGTGCTCTTATTCGATCCAAACTAGATTGTGGCTGCATTGTATATGGCTCTGCACGGCCATCTGTACTTCGAACACTTGATCCTGTTCACAATCAGGCCCTTCGTTTCTGCCTCGGTGCTTTCCGTACTTCACCGATTCCCAGCCTGTACGCAGAGGCTCTGGAACC
>JAFIDM010025405.1:0-12322 GCA_023159025.1 Thereuonema tuberculata
ATAACTCTTATATGTTTGACGATTTTATATAAAAAGTTTCAGATTTTTATGAGCAGTAGTTTAAAAGATATGGGGCGGTGAAAACCACCAGTACGTTCCAGTACTTCATGAATCTCCCGGTATATAATGCGGAAAGAAATTGGCAATATCCTTGTAAAAAACGAAAATCTGGTCTTTGAATCATTGGTTTTTAATAAATTCCACATTTCTGTCCTGCTTTAAATAGTTTTGAATATAAGTTAATTTTATTCTTATGTCCTATACTACTTCTAAATTGCAAACGATTGATGAAATCTTTGCCAAGTGAAACTCATAGATTCTGCTATGAGTTTTGCCATTCGATCTACACAGAGTGTACGTGAAATGGTATCTGAAACGTATGTTTCAATCTATATAGGGTGTACCTGAAATGGTATCTGAAATGTACGTTTCAATCTATACAGGGTGTACCTGAAATGGTACCTCAAAAGTACATTTCGATCTACACAAGGGTGTATCTGAAATGTGCTGCCAAACTTAATTAAAGGATTTCATTCTTTCTTTTTTTAAAATTTCGTTTTATTTGAAAGCTTACATAAATTTCAATGAAAAGCTAACTTCAAGAGGTCACCTTCCCTATAATGTAATTTTTGAAGGAAATGTTTCAACAAACTTCTTACGATTTTACTACGTCTTAAGAGTATAACAAGTTTCATGAAGATTTTTCCACTGTCTAAAAAGTTTTAAGATCTAGACACAAATACGATGAATTATCAGCTGTCGGAAAATAGCAATCGGGAAAAGCAGAATAAGGAAGTAATACGAGAAATAGTGAATAATATTCAATTGTATAATAATTTAGAAAATACGTTAATTGTAATTTATTTATTCTTAATGCTGACCTAATTTGTTAATGGAGTTGAGGTAATGAACCCTCTTGAGTTTAGAATATCGGCGCCTCTTTTGTTTGATGGAGAGGTTATTGAAACAGAAAGCAGCAGTGAAAGCGGCTTTCAAACGATTTGAAAACATAAATAAAGCAACAACAGTAACTGTCATTTCAGTTTAAATCAATTCACTGTACATTTTGATTTCAATCAAAATATGATATTGAAATGAAAATAAAAATTGCTTTTACTTATTTATTTATTTATTTATTTATTTATTTATTTATTTATTTATTTGTATTTTCTGGTCAATGCTCTGTTTATTACTAAATTAGCTCAATGTTTTTATTAAAAATTCACTTAATATTAAAAATAAATAAATAAAATAAAATAAATAAAATTAAACAAAAGGTTTAATCTCAGGAAAATGTTTACTCATTATCATGATCATCATAATTGTTTACTTTTTATTTTTAATTTAGGAATTAAGGAAGTAAATTAGAAAAAGAATTAATTGAGTAATTTTCGTATGGTGTTTATTTGTTGATTATAAAGGAAAAAAAGATTTAGGCTCCATTTTTAATTTCCTATTATTGTTTTCATTAGGAAATTTTAAGCCACTATAAATTATGTTATTAATTAAACAAATACATGTCTATAACTATACTATTTAATAAATTAGGAGCTTACAATAAAAATTCAATTTTGGTAAGTATTCTTTTGACTTAATAGAATTAACACAAAAATTCAGATTGATTGTTAATTATTTTTTTTTTACTATTGATTGAGGAACAGTGAAAACTTAAATTCTATCAAAATCAAATCGATCTTTTTTTTATTTTTATTATTTGGGAAATTATGTTTTTAAACAAATGAAAGATTTTTAGAAAATCAGATTTTTTTTACATCGAAAAATCTATTATGTATTTTCTTTAATTTAATTTATTAAAATTCTCCTTTCTATAAAAGCCCCTTTTTTATTTATTGATTTAATTAGTTACTTATTTTTTTAACTTGTTTTACTTAAAACAATAAATTAATGGATAATTCTTAAAAAATAGAATAAAATAAAACTTAAAATTTAAAAACAGTTTAAGTTTCAACTTTTAGAAATCAAAATGCCGGAAGGTTGAAAAAAAAAATTATGACAAACCTGAACTCATACTGATACAAACTTTTTTAAGCCTAACTTCTAAATTATCCCCTCTATTATTTTCTCTTTCCCTCTATTTACGAGTTCATCTGATTAATATCGAATATCTTTGAGATTCGTGATCAGAGTAAATTTTTGAATGAAAAAATGTAATTTCAGAGTGTAGAACAAAGTGTTTCTGTCAATTCAGCACTAATATACTCATTCTCCGAGTTATGACGCTTCGATTATTTTGAAATTCCACCATTCCCTGAACTTCCTGCTACTGGTGTCGCTGTAGTCACTTTGTTTATAAACACCATTCACTTTGCATCTCTTTGTGTTATAAATGCTTAATATACGTCAGTTACGCAAGTAAATGATTATTGTAGTGCAGTACATGCATTGATGGCTAGGACATTTGGAAAGGATGGAAGATGATAGGATACCCAAACATATTACGAATGCTAGATTGCATTCCACCAGAAGGAGAGGCAGACCAAGAAACAGATGGCTGGACAATGTGCTAACTGATCTTAAAGTGATGGAGATCCGAGGATGGAAGGTGAAAGTTGAAAACAGAGTGATATGGAGGAAGATTGTTGAGGAGGCCAAGGCCCACCTAAGGCTGTAGTGCCAAAGAAGAAGAAGAAGTACATGCATTGATAGACTACGTTAAAATATAAAAAAAAAAAAATAGAAATGTGCTTCGACTTGCGGACGTTTTCGAGTTACAACATCGACTTGAAACCTAAGGTGGTGTAACTCGGGAATCTGTCGCAAACTTTACTTTCAGAATTTAGAAATTTAATTTATATACAGAACAAAAACAACAAATTCTAAAATATTTAAATAATCAAGAAAAGATAGGAAGCTCATAAGCATTAGGCCTATCTGACATTGTTTAAAAGATTAAAAGATTATCCCATCAGATTATTAATAAAGATAATAGTGTCGTCAAGAATAAATGTCTGTGGTAATTGAAGTCTAATGCGCATTTTACGATGTGTTAATATTATCGTGAGAGAGTTAATTAGTGATGATTTCTGTGTAATTATGATACATACATAAAGTGACAGGAATTCGCACAGAAGTAAAACACTTAAAACATTCTAAATTCCAAATAAATAAAACTAAAGCGAATAAAATAAACCAATTGTTTTCAAATAGTAAAATTTCCAGTTTTTAGCCTAAAAGAAAGGCTCTTTCAAATGAGCCTACTTACGTCTATATGTGTGTGTGTATCCTAATAATTTGAAGTGCTAATTGGATCCTCTACAAACTTGACATGCCTAATGAAGGACAAGAGGCGATGTAACTACATAATGCAACTATTATTTTTTCTCCATCTTTGTGGATGGAGAATTGAGCATGAGATGAGGAAAAATGTCCACAGAAAAGCATTTAGAACCGAAACAATGGTGTTTAACAAGTAATTCGTTAAGTCATTCATTAATTGTATTAGATTAGACAACTAACATTAATCATATTTAGACAATTTGAGTAAATAATGCTTTTTTTTTTGCTTATTCGAAGATCAAAGAATGAGTGGCCATTGATTGAGTGAATGAGTGACTGAATGAGTTTTCCGTTATGAAAACCATGTCATGTTATGGCGAGATTGAACACTAGCTCCATGATATAAGTTTGTAGAAGCGGAAGTACGTCATACATTATAAACAGATTCCTGATTGGATGCAGCAAACATCGTTTCCAGCGCTAAAAGGGTTCGATCGGCGATTTGATCAGAACAAGTGGTTCAGTCGTCAGTGAAAATTAATGGGAATTAAAAAAAATAGCGAACCAATAATTTTTAATTTTATATATTTATTTCCTTATCTTGCTTTCGTTTTTTAATGATTTTTTTTTTTGTATAGTTGTTATGGCTAAGTTTCTGTTATTTTTTTTTAACAAAAATATATGATGTAGTCTTTATATAATTATTTATTTCATTAAAAAGCATTATTTTAAAAAAAATAGTTTTTTTTTTAGTAATTGTTTATAAATTACTATTTATTCGTTAGATTATCTCGCGAAATGGTCATATTGGTGGTTGTTGTCGTGTTACTCGGCAGCGATTTAAACTAATCGCATTAAATTAGTTGAATTAAGTTATAGTATTATCAAATTAAATTAGAAATGATCATCCATTCAGGCTTCTTGTATATAATGAAGTTTTATGTATTGGAGAATGAATCTTCCCGTTGTTATTTTCAAAGATGTATCCACTCATATATTGGTCTATTTCAATACTGCAGGGTTCACGGCAGTAACGGCCGAATTCGGTGGTTCAACTTGACGACACTTGAACCGCGATCATCCCAGAGTGTTAGTGGCGCAATAGGTTTAAGA
Organism: Thereuonema tuberculata; assembly: GCA_023159025.1. Classification (NCBI taxonomy): domain Eukaryota; kingdom Metazoa; phylum Arthropoda; class Chilopoda; order Scutigeromorpha; family Scutigeridae; genus Thereuonema; species Thereuonema tuberculata. The sequence goes on from JAFIDM010025405.1 coordinate 4,351, forward strand.
CGGATCTTGGTTTTTCTTCCAGTTTGACCAAGGTTCGGCTACTGAATTTGAATGGTGCATTTATGGGGATTATTTTTTATCCTATTTTATGATAAAGGTATAAAATAACTTTTATATCTTTGTGATTTTTTTTTTTTTTTGTCTATTTGATGTACGCTAATACACTTTTAAGAGCTCAAAATAAAATAAAAATTATGCATAATAGATACATTAAATAAAGTAAAATATACTTTTATTTGATATACATAAATTATTTAATGAATTTAATGAATTTATTTTGCTTTATTTTGCATTATGTTAACCATATAATAATATATATGCTTACTACGATTTCCTTCAAGAAAAAAGCAAACAGAAATTATATAAAAAAAGAATATTGTATTTCAATTTCCCAAAAGAAATGTATCAAGCTTTCAGGCTCGTTCGCATTTAAAAAGCCCCGAAAATCATCAATTGTGGATGATTTATTTGTCTGTCAGTCCGTTTGAAGCAACTCTACTTCCACTGGGTTAATGATCGTGAAGCTTGTTATATGTTTACAACAGTTAAATTTAATGATTATTTAAATTTCATCGATAATTTATGCAAATTCCGAGCTCTTCTATCCATCCATTCTTCTATTTTCCGTAATCTTTTCTCATCTAATTGTACACTCATGTAAAACGTGTTTCTGTCTAATGACTGCTTGGGCAACTTTCTACTTCCATTCACGCCATACAGATGGCGCCAACGTTAAATAATACTTACACGTTAGTAAAACTACCAAGTTCTTATTATAGGAAAACTTCATTGATCTGATAAAACAGCAACAACAACTAGATAACTCTTTAATCGACATTTTAATCATAATATTTCGTCTCTTCTTGTATATATTTTTGCTTATTATTGTTTTTTTTCACGAAATTAATTATATTTTAATTATTGTTCTCCTTGAATTTTAAATGAAACCATGTATTGTTATGTTTTTAAGTTAGATATATTATTTGACAAATTTTGTATCTCACTTACTTATTGTATTTCACGAATCAAAAAACAATCAAAATTATTGTATTTCACATACTAAGAGATTGTTTTTATAATTCCCTTTGTAAATGAATTCTGAAGTTAGAGGATCATTATTCATCTGAAGAAGTCTCTTCGCTTAGAAGAGACGAAATATTATGATTAAAATGTTAAGAATTATCTAGTTGTTGTTGTTTTATCAAACCAAGTTCTTGTTTAATTGGTGTACGTGAATTTCAGTCTTATTAGTTTGTTTGTTTTTTTTTTTACTTTTTGTAAATCGTTTTTCAGGTTAGTTGACTTAAATGTTGACTAGTTAGTGCAACTGTATTCAGAAGTGTCCTAAATTTCAAGTTTCTTCCATTTCCTGATTTGTATTAAGTTCCTTTTTGCCTCAAATGCAGGAATCGTCTGCAGACGAAATGTTACAGCAGTGAAACCGTGCAGTGGATGTTTCTTCCGTAAGAATCGCATTGACCCGAAATCCTCAATTGCCTCCCTCCAATGACCTGAGTTTCGTTGTTGAACTATTAAAGACAAACTCCCAATATCTTTCCCTCCTCGACATTAAGGATTTCCCAAAAAATGGGGCTACATCTGATAGCGCCTTCGTTTTCGCAATATTTATTGAGTTTAATGTCACAAAAAAATTTCCTGATACAACTAGACCAAAATAAACAAGGATAAGGTCTAAAAAAAATATGGTTTCTCTTTCGTTTATTTATTTACACACGCTGCTTCATGTCAGATAAGGATAAAATGTGAACATACAAGTCTATAGAATTTAAATAGATCAGAAGTTGATTAAAAAAAATTCTCAGTTTTGAAGAAATTCTAGTAATTTTTTGCGACCGATTTAGGAGCTGTGATAGCGACGGAAATCGGTAACTATTGCGTTTGTCCTGTCCGTTCGTCCATGTCTGTCCACCTCCAACAACTCCCGAACGGAGGGTCGGATCGACAAACGGATTTCACCTTTACGTTCAGAGGCCCCAATACTGTAGGAATGAGGTATTTTCAGGGGCCCTCACCCCCCCCCCCCTTCCTCCATGTTCGAGATACTTGGCATTATTTTCATTGTATTTCCGTTATTAGCTGAAATGCAGCCATCTCATTTCAGTTGTTAGCTACAGCTTGATTGGTAAGTTCTCAAGCTAACATGCTGAATGTTGTCGGTTCGAATCCGTGTACCTACTCTTTTTTTTTTCTCTTAATCTTTTTTTCTCAATGTCCACGTGTGTTTTTTTTCTTATTTCCTAACGTTTTCTTTATTTTTTTCCTAACTTTTATTTATTTTCCTTATGTTAATGTACTTCCTTTTTTTATTATTTTGAATTTTTTTTATTATTATGGATCGCCCTTAAATTTATGCTTTAGAACAGTAATTCCACTTGTTCTGTCCGCTTGTTTTAATTATGATGCATTGGCGTGAGATCTCTCTTTCGACCTTAAATAAGTTCTAGGAATGTTTTAACTAAGTATTTGCTTAGTTAAGAAATAAACACACTAGAGAAGAACACTGATTCAAAATATAAACATAGTCAATAAATAAATAAATAAATAAAAAAATAAATAAATGTTCACCTAAAAGTATTTATTAATAACAATAATTTTAATTTATTACTTCTTACTTAATACTTTTAATAATTAAACGAAAATATTTCATTATTATTATGATTAATATTTAATTTCCTGTTAGATATTCAAAGCTTTCATCAATAAATGCTTAAAATAATAATAATAATAGTAATTGTAATAATAACAAAAGTACTTATTTATTTTTTAATTACAGTCGGACCTCCATTTAACGAAGTCGCTAAATCCCGAAAAAAAGTTCGTTATATGGAAAATTCGTTAAATAGAGATTCACCTTTTAAAATTACTTTAAACTACATAAAACAGATTTAAAATACATAAACAATAAATATTATTAAAAAAAGGAATAATTTTAATGACATGAAGCATACATTACCACATGCGTACTTAAATTTTACTAATAAAGTCTGTTAATTTTTTCTGATTTTTTTTTTTTTTTTGAAAAAGTGTTTTCGTTCATAGTATGTCTCGCATCTTTGCAATGCACCAAAAACCCGTTCAGTATTTTCTTCAAATTATAATCCGCGTCGTATTGTTTCAAATGATTTTAGTATTTCATCATATGAAGGTTTTTTTTTTTTTTATTTCTGCATCATGATCATTTCCATTTTGATCATCTTCATCTTCATCGCAATTCATTGCTGTATTGTTTTTATTTTTCACACTGTCCAAAATATCCGATTGAGCTAGCTATTTGGAGGTTATTTTACGAAGAAATTAGCAAAATGTTCTTGGTTCCAAAGAAAACTTCGCAAAATAGAGATTCGTTAAATAGAGGTCCGACTGTAATTAATAATCTTTATCTAAATTTTGTTTTAGTGTCTTCTTGTTCGTAAGGTCCATAACTGCTATTCAGATATAGTGGATCAGATTACATGATGCCCTACTATTTTGGTTGTTATGCCTGAATCTGGGTTCGAATACCGGAACTGGCATGGATGTTGTCTTTCTTTCTTGTTTATCTTGTTCTTCTTTTCTTTTTTCTCCTTATTGTCTATGGATTTATTCTTCAATGTACAGAGATATATACGTACATAGATCTAGGAGCTATAGTACTTATGGGATACATTCCAGGCCATTTTGATTTAAAAGAAAAAAAAATGGTCAACATCTCTACATAGTTAGGCAATTGATAGATGTCATATTCACTGCCTGTTTTTAGCTTACTAAAACCTAAATATTTATAATTACGTATTGAATATAATATACTTAAAATACAATAAATTTTTATAAGCCACTCTATGTCATTTTTTTTTCTACTTATTGTTGTTTTTTTTATATTTGAATAAAATAAGTTAAAGTTGATAAATGTAAATTTTACTCTTCAGATAAAGCAGGTGATATCAAAGCTTAATAATTTTGTTACGAACAGAAGGTGAGACGCACCAACATGAGGCCACTGGGCATCATTGTATCGTGGACTCCAAAACCTTGACTTGAATTACAAGTGAGAGTGATGCGTATTCTGAAACAGTGTCATTGTCTTCTCACTCTTTTGCGAAGAGGAAAGAATAGTTGAGAGAAATCTGGAGTCTTCATATTAAAAGTGAACATTTAAGATTTTTTTTTAATGAAAGACATTCAATAAAATTGTTATTGAAGTAGTAAGCTGTCTCATAGCTTTGGAAAACACTGTATCGTAATTTTGGTTTGGGAAATAATGGGTATAATCAATGTGAACATCAATTAATATACAATAAAAATATAAAATACATACATGATAGCTGAAAAAGATATTCTACAAAGATATTTTTATTAAAAAAAATCTTCAATTGCTCAACAATTTATAGTCAGTTCTATTGTCTCTAAGAACACGGAATTTAACTGTTTATAGTTGCTCTATTTGTTATTGTTTTATATAAATCGTAAGAGCCAATGACGTAGATGGGTGTTTTAACGCCCAGTCAGAATGATCAAAATGACGGCTACATACACGAGGTTTTCCAATTTGGAGAAAAAAGTGGTTCTTATCTTCCAACCAAACATAAAAAGCAGAGCCTTGTTTTTTCATTCCCTTTAAAGTCCTGCCCGAGCTTTGTCCGATTGTTCCTCTTCCCCTTCCTATGCAACTGAAAATAGCATTTCAGTTTAGAAAAAATTAATTCTGAGTATTTATAACAATGTTATAGTAAATTATTTGCTTATTACAATTATTAAGCAAGAAAATAGATGTATTATTTTCTTATCTGCATTTATTTATTAGAAAGAACAGTCGAAGTGAAATGGTTCAAGTGAACACAAGTTATCCGGATTTTGCGGAAACAATACAACGGATTTTGATGACTTCCCCCCCCCCCCCAAAAAAAAATGCAAAAAAGAAAAGAAAAAAAAGAAGAAGAAGAAAAAAAATTCATTGCTCTGAAGAATAATCACCAAAAAAAAAAAAAACTGCGAGACTGGAAGTCTTTGTTTCCTAAACAACATGACCGATTGAACAAATTTTTGGCAGCTGGGCAGGGGAAGAATCGCAGACTTCTGTATCTCGAGGAATAATTAGCGTCTAAAAAAAAAATCTAATTTTCTAGTACAAGTAAAGAGGGGGGGCTCCTTATAGTCAAGGTTTTTCTTTCCACATTTGCTGTAATTTAAGTTGAAACTAAATAGTCATCTTTTAAATAATCTTAAAATATGATTCGCTGGGCACATACCAATTACAAAACTATCACTTACAGTACTAAAAAGTAGAACGGTACATTCAACGAAAACTATAAATAAACTCAATCTATAATATAAAAGTGAAATTTATGGATATATGCGTATGTATGTGTGTGTCTTTGTGACACGTTTAACGTACTTCGCAACATTCGACGAACTTCAAATTTGGCATGGGATAGGTTCCATACTGTAGACAATGTATTTCAAATAAATGTATTTCTACTGTAGACAATATAAAATTATAAAAATGACTTTTTTTAGTTGGGGGTGGGGGGATGATTATCAACTGTCTGTCAGCAACAAGCAAAACGCTTCCTGATTTTGACAATAGATGTCACGAGCTTCCAATGATGTCCATTCATTTTCTTTATTTACTTTTTTATTTTGACACTACATGGCAGGTGATGGCAATTTCCTGGCCAAAGGTTATGTATATCCGTAGCCTTCGTAATACTGTACAGTATTACGAAGGCTACGGTATATCTCGGAAACGGTTTGATCTAGAAACACGAAATTTGACATGAATGTTCTTGGTCAAAATCAAAAAGACCCGTATTCGACGAATTTTCGGTATTGGCGTCCTAGTAGGTGTAAACGGGATGTGGAGGGAGGGGCAACTTTCTTGAAAGCGCCACATATGCACCTGGAGGCAACAATTAGTACCACAAAAATATTGTTGTTCAACAATGGGAACTAAAATATTATTGTACATAAAATAGCGTCACAGATTAACCTGGTGGCGATAATTTAAACTAAAATAATGTTCTGCATAATAGCGCTACATATTAACCTGGAGACAAAAACTAGAATTATGAGGTGTGAACGAGAGGGCAGTGAGGAAATGGGCAAATATTGCTGAAGGATTCTTCTACGAGGTTTTCAGAATAGATATAGATTTTGTAATGATTACATGTGTGAACTGGGGAAGATATAAGTAATAGCAGTGTGGAGAAGGGGAGAAAGGGGTGGAAAGTCTTTTATTCTCCGATCGCCATATTAATTTTATATTTAGGGATCTCGAGTTACAAAATTCAAATATAACATTACTTTGTATCTATCACGTGATTTTTGTATCAACTGGGAAAGTATCGAAGTGGTCTCACAATTTTTTTTCTTAACGTCATCATTGTTGTTTGAACGAAGAACGGGTATTCTGCTAGTTCATAATAAAAAAAAAAATGCGGAGTATTTATTGTTTCATTAACTCACACAAAGTTTTGTACGTATAGATTTTGTGTCGTTAAACGAGATGTAAATGCAACCTTGATGTTTGGTTGATTGATTAAGTAATTGCAAGTGGAATTGTGTTGTAGTTAAAACTGATAAGGAAATTTACTGAACGCTAAAAAACAATAATAAAGCAGAATCGGTTGATGTGCTCTGACCGAGTTTCCTGTGCTCCGCGAAGCGTAACTTCGTCCACTCCTGTATTATATGGATTGTCTTAAGTTCTTCAGCAAACGTTGTAGAACGACGACAACTTATGTGCTGAAGCTGTTACATATGGAATATGTTCTACAGTTTTTTGTATATTTTTGAAAACTTTGTGGGATCGCCGTACTTTGAAAGCTCTTACCGTGAAACTTTGAGGGTGTTCAGGAAATGATAGCAATTGTTTATTTTGATTAAATCTAGAAGCGTATAGATTTTCCTTCGCTTGAGAGGGGGCAACTTTGAAAGGAAAGCGTCCAACCAAAATAATAATAAAAAAAAGATTCTACACTTATTTTTCGAAATTTCGAAGGGTCCTTATCCCTATAGAGCTTGATCAATCTTGGGTTATTGATCAGACTTGAGAGGAAAAAAAAAATCGATATTTTTCAGTAAGGCATGTCGCGAGCTTTCCTGAATAGCACCTGCAGTGATATAACTAAAAAGAGAGAGACAGTCATTTGAAATAATGAACCCTTTTTTTATTATCTACTTTTTTTTCCTTACGCCAACTGGATTACATTTTCTCCAGGGAAATAATAAAATATATAAAAAGTTTGTAAATTTCCAAATTGTATTAAAGATAAAGTTGAAAATGATTGCTCCGATACCTATGGACATGGTTCAGCTCCTTATGAGATAAAATTATTTTTGAAAAAAATATAGCGTCACTAAATCGAAAATTCTAATGTTTTTTTTTGAAAAGGGAAGTGTTTAATGATCAAATAACTTTAAACCAAAATCATCTCTTCTTTATTTTTGACTAATGGAGTACTAATTAAGGCCTGTAAAAAGGAGGTAGATTTCTGTTTTTAAAGGAATATTAATAAGTTTATAATTATAATTGAATTGATGTATAAATTATAATTGATGTTTATAATTGGTATATTTATTAAAATCTTATAAGAAATCCAATTTAAAATTTAGCTGTGGGACTGTTAGAACTGTAGAACCCCTTCCCCAACAAGTTCTTTCTCAATTTAGACTCCAGCTTCGTTTCATTTCGAATGCGACTTTGTATTAAGTTTTTATATGATTATTGGATTTTTTATACGAGTTTTTATAGGACTGTATGTATGACTTTTCATATGAATTTTTGTAGAACTGTATGAGTTTTTATAGGACTGTATGACTTTTTATATGAATTTTTATAGAACTGAATGGGTTTTTATAGGACTGTATGACTTTTTATATGAATTTTTGTAGAACTGTATGAGTTTTTATAGGATTATATGACCTCGTATAGGACTGTATGAATTTTTTTATAGGATTGTATGACTTGTTTCGA
>JAFIDM010025406.1:0-11776 GCA_023159025.1 Thereuonema tuberculata
ATGATTAATTTCGCATTTTTTTCTTGTCATTATATGTTAAATAAACTTAATATTTTTAAGAAAAAAGGATGATATTTCTCTCCTTAGTATTTCATTTTCCCCTTGTTTTTTTCTCTTTGTTTATCGTACAGTCACTTCTAAAGTGTTTGACTAAGGATTTGATGTCATCGACTAAACAATTAACAAAAAGACACATTAGTAATTGATTACTTAACACTGAATAAATTAAAGCCAATATAATATCCCATCTGCATCTGGTGTTTCCATGTAATTACTTTACTATTTTGGAGGTATATGATAGTTATTGCAATTATTCAACAATATATCGTCAAAGAATTAAAGCATATCAAGTAGAACCAAAATTTAAGTGAAAAACTTATCGCTAACCAAAAAAAACTACTAACAAGTGAAGTTTGTTTAAATGCATCAAAAGAAACGTTTTTGTTGTAATTAATCAATGCAAAGAATGAACAGATGATGTTCAGAGATAGAACCTCATTCCCCACCCAAACTAAAATCTTCACCTTGTTCATTTCTCCTGATAAATTTTAATGAATCTTTGAGGGTCTGCTACTTCATTTCAGTTAGTTAAAATAACAGCCTTGAAATTAGATTTTTTAAGTTCAGTTTTTTTTTCTAGTATTTGACGTATTTTTAGATCATATTCTGCTTAAGCGCCTGTGATCTTCAAAGATGAATTCTTTACTACCAACTAAATCGTGGAATGATTTGCCGGATCTTGTACTGAAAGAGATCTTCACGGTTAGATAAAAGAAAGAAAAAAAATAAAAACATAATAAATGATCGCATTAATAAAGTTAAAACGTGGAGTAATGATCAGGCTAATTATAATGATTTGATTGTGACAAAATGAATTATAGTCATAGATGTTTTTGTAAATATTAAGGATAACTGAAGGAAAGAAAGATGAATGAACATAAAGACAATTCTCAAAATTTTCAAATTTGTTAATTCTATTGATCAAAATTTACAGTTTACTTTTAAGAAGTTGAAGGGAGATTGCTTTTTTTGGATGTATTAATTGTTAATGAAGGTAATATGATAACTTATGTACATTATCAAAAGAATTTTCAGAGTAATCATATTCTGAATTATAATTCGAATCACAATCTTTCAACTAAAAAAGCAATAATACATAACAATTTAATCAGATTAACAAATTATACATAGAACAAGAAATTATGGAAGAATAAAATAGACGATCTCAGTAGAAAATTAGAAATGAATGAATACCCAAAAAATTTTATAACAGCAAATATTTATAATTTATTTGATAAAAGAAAGAGAGGTATAAAAAAAATCAGAGATATAGGGATTCGTAATGATTACAAATTCATAGAGTTTCCAATTGGTTTTAAGATTGATAGAAATATTAAAAATGTATGTTTTGAAAATAATGTTAAAATAATCTATTACAAAGGGAATAGTTTGTTTAAAAAGAGGAAAAATGATAAAATTCAGGAGAATATGCTATTTAGAATGGGAGTTATTTACTTAGTAAAATGTAGAGATTGTCAAGATATTTATATAGGTAGTACGGGCAGATCTCTTAAGGAGTATCTAGAGGAACACTTAAGAGCATTCAAATATAAGAAAAAAAGGTACTTCTGATTGGACAGATCATGCCTTAACGTTACATCATAATCCAGATCCTATTTTTGATATTGTCTACCGCTCGCAGGATGAAACATAATGATTTATGTTGGAACCATGCTTTATTAATTGGTCAAAATGCATGAATAAAGATAGAGCATTGAAAATGAATGAAATCTCTCGTGTTTTTTTTTTTGAAAAGTTTATTGAAAAAAAACTATAAAAGCTAAATTAAAAATCAACAATTAAATACCAGTTGTTAATCAACAGTTGTCATTCAAAATTTATGTTCTGAGTAATAAATAATATTAGACAAAGTTTTTAAAAAGCATCATTTTGTAATTATTCAGTGTTATCCACAATGGTTATTGTCAGTAATGTAACGTTTAGGTTAGCATTTAACATTTCATGATTGTTTCATTCAAATTTCTGTTTTTGTACAATAAGAAGGAAGACATTTCAGTTCTTCATCGTATTTTATATGTTTGTATTTATTCCTGAAGAAAACCTTCGGTAAGAAGGTTGAAATAAAGTTATCAAAAGAAGGTGTTTGTGTGTGTCTTTATTTGGATAACTGAAGGAATTTATAGTTGTTTTTTTTAACAATTTTAAGGGTAAATTAATTACTTTGATGATTCTAATCTGTGTTCCGAGAACTCACAATTGGAAGAAGGGGTCTTGTGGGAGAGAGCAGGTCGCCCAAGGCCTAACAACTCTGTTCTGAACCGCAGGTCAACCTTTGTTCTTAGTTGAGGGTCATCATTCATAGGTAGGGTTAAAGGGTAAAAATTTAACCAATAAGAGAAATGGTCATTGTCTGACAGAGGTGTAGTGTAAAATGAAAAAAAGAAAAAACTATCTCAAGCAGCAGACAACGAGGAAGAAGGACGATACTAGTATGTAGAAGGGAACCCTAAGACGCTCGATAACTCGATGAGTCCTCCTTTCATGTGGGGAATGAAATTAATTTCTTTAGAGGTAGAGAATGTTTTTGTATATTTGGCTAATGAAATGGTGAGGAATTGTAGGAACAAAAGCAAAAAAGGCGTAATAATTGAAGAGTTTAAACAAATATGATTATAGTTAATTGAAATAAATTTGTTTTAGGGAAGTTACCTTTAATGATTGTCGAAATGTCATCTGCATAGCCAATGTAATCACACACAAACCTACCATGAGGCACCACAGCAAAAGAGAGAATCCCTCCTTACGTGCACCCCTGATTGATGGCGACAGTCATGGTGTCCCGAGAAGCAAGGATATGAGCACACTTCCACTTAGAATTGATCTCAACCATTGACATAAGGTAGGGTTAATTCCATGGTTATAAGTGGCTGCTTCTACAGCTTCTGTCGAAGTTCTATAACAGGCCCCTCAATGTCTAGTAAGCAGGTAAAGCCATACAATCAAGGGCTGTTTCAATTGATTTGCCTAGTTGATAGGTAAATTAATGACTAGCAAGGTGATGTGAGACTAAGAACTTCTCCCTTATGTATGTATGTATCAACCAATTTTTCAAAGGTTTTAAAAAGGAATGAGGTAAGGCTGATAGGTCGATAAGGTTTAGCTTGCAAGTAGCTAGGTTTTCCAAGCTTAGGAATGACGATAGCCCTGGTTTGTTTCCATTGGAATGGGAGATACCCTAGTGCAGGCATGTCAAATAAGCGGCCTGCTGAGATTGTTGAAAAAAGCTTTTCTTAACTAAAAGATGGAAAAAATATTAATTAGTTATTTTGAAATACTCATAATTAAATTTATTTTTATTTGCACACAATTAAGTATGAATTTTACATTTCAGTAATTGAAAATATGGCAACTCTAATTACGTGGAAGTGATGTAACAGACATGTTTGTACAATGTACAATGGCTCAGTCTGCAAAAATCGTTGGCTGTAGTCAGACAGCAAGCACATTAGGCATCAAAACCACGCAGTGTCTGCTCAGTCGTACATTCGCGACTTATATTTTTAATTGTGTTAATGTTTATTATTAATAAATTCACTATTTTTTATGTCCAATCCCAGCACCAGTATGAGTAAGAAAAGATCAGTTGAAGAAGAAAACCGAACTTTTAAAAATAAATCGGAATACAGATTTTTGTATCCAAGACAAGAATAAACTATTATTCCTGATTTGTAAGAACTCTATTGCAGTTTGTAAAGATTCAGTCTTAAAAGGCACTATGACAAAAACACAAGTAAACGATTACCAATACTCAGGAATTTATATGAAAACAAGTTGTCAGAATTGAAGTCAATTCTTCAAAAACAACAATGTTAAACCTCTTGAAGACAATACAGCTGCTGTGAAAATTAGTTTTTTATTATCACATTTAATTGCAAGCAAGTCCAACCCTTTACTAAAGGGAAATTTATTAGCAAATGCTTAATTAAAGCAGTGGAAGGGTTGTGCCGAGAACAATTAAAAAAATTCAAAAGTAAGTATAGTCGGACCTCTATTTTGCAAACTTTTCTTTGGAACCAAGAACATTTTGCTAATATCTTCGTAATTTCTTCTCCAAATAGCGAAGTGCATTTTCTATTTAACGAACTTTTTCGTGGTATCTATTTTTTTTTTCTCCTTGAAATGTTTTTATTATTAATAATTCCTTAGAGGAAATGAAAGAAATGTGGATACAGCTGAGGGAAAAAGAAGAAATTGTTGATGATGTGATGATTATCTTTCACTTGATTCGGAAACACTAACTGAATCGGATATTTTGGACAGTGTGAAAAATAAAAACAATACAGCGATGAAGATGATGAAAATGGAAATGATCATGATGCAGAAATCAAAGACCTTCGTATGATGAAATGCTAAAATCATTTGAAACAATCCGACGTGGATTACAATTTGAAGAAAATACTGAAGGGACGTGCATTGCAAAGATGCGAGACGTACTATGAGCAAAAACACTTTTTTCAAAAAAAAAAAAACACAAGACAAAATTAACAGACTTTATTAGTAATATTTAAGTAAGCATGTGGTAATGTATGCTGTATGTCATTAAAATTATTACTTTTTTAATAATATTTATTGTTTATGTATTTTAAAATCTGTTTTATGTAGTTTAAACTAATTTTAAAAGGTGAATTTAACGAATTTTACATATAGCAAACTTTTTTTCGGGATTTAGCGACTTCATTAAATAGAGGTCCGACTGTATTAGTCAAAATACTGTGGCTAGCAGAATCAAAGAAATAGCTGAGAATTTGAGGACTCGGGTAAGTTCAACAATATCAATATTTGATGCCTACACTATTGCAATCGACTAAAGTATTAGACATTCCAGATATCAGTCAGCTGGCCGTTTTTATTTGCGAATGGGATGTGAACCTAAAAGTGACTGAAGAGCTTTCGGAAACTGATATGCATAATACAACTACTGGAACTGATATTTTGGTATATTCATGGAAGTTCTTAATAAATATAAGTTATCATTGGAAAAGCTGGTTTGTCTTGCAATTCATGGTGCACCTGCCATGATGGGTATTACTAAGGAAGTTGTTGCAAAACAAAAAGAAACATGCAATGAACGAGCATATAATTATTTTGAATAGTTTCATTGCATTATTGACCAGCAAGCATTGTGTTCCAAAGTTTTAACTATTGGGCATGTGCTAAAAACTGTCACTAAAATTGTAAATTTTATTCGAGCACCCGAATTGAAATTTGTAAAATATACTCACCAAATTAAGTTGTTAGAAATGGAGATCGATAGAAGATTTTTCTAATTTCAAAAACTGTGAATTACAGTTTCATCTTTTTACCTCGCCTCTGCCCATTCATGTTGCAACTGTTGATAGTAACTTACAAATGGAATTAAATGAAATCCAATGTGACTCTTTATTAAAGCAAAAATATACGGAGGAATTTTACACTTATTTACCTACGGATTGGTTCCCAAAATACTGTCTTTCGTTGCATGTATATTGGCTATGTTTCTGGAGCGCACGTTCTTTCTGAGCAACTATTTTCTTTCATGAAAAATAACAAAACTCTAGAAAGGTCAAGATTAACTGATCAGCATTTGTCATCAAATTTGAAAATTACATCAGTTGAAGACATTCAACCAAATTATGATGATTTGCTTTGTGGAAAATGGTGCCAAATGTCTTCATTGAATGCAATCTTTAGGTCATAGCATATGATTCTAACCTATCAATTGATACAAAAATACATTCCAACCCTCGCTTTTGTTTTCCTTAGAAAGTCCGTTAAAATAAATAATGTATCTTAGCTGAGAAAAGTCTAAGGAACAATTTTTACCGTAATATTTTAAGGACAATCGTACGAAAAATTCGAATTATCCACGATTTTTTAACATTATTTTAATACAGAATTCTAGGGACCGAGCAAAAAATTCGAATTATCCAGAATTTCGAATTAAACAAGTTCGAATTATTCAAGTTTGACTGTACCCCCAAATAACAAAGTAATTCCATGGAAACACCAGATGCAGATGTGATATTGTTGGCTTTAATTTATTCAGTGTTAAGTAATCAATTACTAATGTGTCTTTTTGCATTGTTAGATGTTTAGTCGATGACATCAAATCCTTTGTCGAACACTTTAGAAGTTACTGTATGATAAACAAAGGGAAAATGAAATACTATGGAGAGAAATGTCATCCTTTTTTCTTTAAAAAATATTAAGTTTATTTAACGTATAATGACAAGAAAAAAACATGCATCCGTAAATGAGTTAAAATTAAAGGCTATCATATAAAGATAATTGTTGCCAAGAGATATAACGGAAGATCTTGAAGCATTTTTTGATATCACGTTCACAACACTGCGTTGTGTTCATTTAACAGTGAATGTGACAAATGCCATTGGGTTGATGGCACGTTCGTTTGTGGCAATAATAGCCGAATGTCAGTAATGCAATATAACACACATGACAATACTTTTTCTTGGAAGCTAAAAGGATTCTTTTATTTTTCATTACGACATAGGCTTAGACATGTAAGGAGATTTCATACATTTCGTGCATTTATATAAAGAGGCGGCTGAAATTATTTAACTGCTGTAATATAAACCAAATCCTTGCGGCTTCATCTTTCACTGCTAATGAACTTGCTTAATTCAGCCTCTTAGTATGTCCGTTGATAGAAAACAGTGCTGTTCCCAAATGCCTTGTGGCATGAGTTACCCGACTTAGTTATGCCTCCTCAGATCTTTCAGCCTATCTATCGCATGGCGATCGAATAAAAGCTAGTGTTGTATGCCGAAACTAGTAGAATGGTTTCAATTCCCAGCTTTGTGGAGATCCATGAACATCTCGCTCAATGTAGACCCTTCGAGACTGGGTAAGATGAAGTGAATTTCCGAAAGCTATACTGAGAACAGTGATATGGAATACGTCAGTGAGTCCAAGAAACATCCATCGCCTTCAACGAATAGATGTTGCAACAGAAGGTCAGGAAGGATTCGAAATAAATCTTAATGACGTAATAAATGCAAAAACAAAAAGAAGGATTGACCAAGACGATTCAGGGAGCCGCGAAAGACGGGGCGAAGATTGTACAGAAGTTAAGAAGAGTAGGCCTACACAGAAGACAGAGATAGAAAAGGATGTCGAAGAGATGGATTTCAGCCACAGTGACCAGAGTGATGATGAAAGTGAGGAGAATTTCTACAGAAATTATTTAAATTTTGAAACAGGTAAATATTATTTTTTATCAAAATTAGACTATTCTAAATACTGGGCTCTGCAATTCAAAATTGCCATTGTATTGTTTTTTAGAGAATTTTAAAAATATCATTTCATATATTATATCGGCAATCGAAAGGAATTAATTGGCAAATTTTCTTATTTTTGTAAGTTAATTATGTAGAAAATAATTATTCAACTAATACGATCTAACTGAAAAAAAGGATTTCTTGAAAAGATATATACTCTATATTTTTTAAATGTTTCGCTTTATATTTTTCTTTTTAAATAAGTGTAGGGAAAACGGTTAAAGTGCACTTTCTGGTACTTTCTTTTTTTTTTTTAATTTTTTTCGAGTTGTGAGAACATGGCTGCTTTAGAACTACTTTTAGGCTGCCGGATGTTAATGAGGGATGTTTGAACTTCCTGTGAAGGAAGTTGTTTTTGGATGTTTTTGAGCGTTCATTTTTTGAAAAAATTTTCTAGGCAAGTTTATTTAGAAATTTAAGAATTTTTCGTGCTGATGGTTGATAGTCAAACTTATTTAACCCTAGAACCTACCCATCTAAAATCTTACACTAACCCTACCCGGGGCACTGGTGTACCCCAAGCAGACAAAATAACTAATGAATAAGTGAATACAAACTTTCTTTATTCTTATTGATACAGTAGACTATATGATACTTTTAGAAAGAATATTTTATGTTCTGTTGCGCATGCTGGACATACTTTCACCTGATGATCTGCACAGATGAACTTCTTGCAGACGTTGCAACTTGTTCTGCTCTTACGGTTCCTGCAACGTGCGCAAAAGGCGAATCTGCCTGAAGTTGTATTCTTCTGGTTTGGTATTTGGGGCTGTGTGGATAAACCCAGAATTCCTTCAATAGTTGACCGAAGATTTCTTGACAAAGTTGGAACGCTGATTCGAGTCAGAAGGTGTGGTCTTTTCAAATCACATGCCAATTTTTTCAAGAAAGTGTGCCGGTTGGACAGAGATTTCTTTGATTTTGAATCCGACCCCATCAGAAGTATCATACAGTTTATTCCAACAATGTTGAGCAGACCGTAAAACAAGCAGAGGGGCCACCGGCGAGTCTTCCTTGACACTGAATGTGTGTGGCATAGTTTATCAAAACAATCAACTCCGCCTTTTGTTGCGTTATAGAATTCAGTTATTTCTGGAATTCTAACACTTTTATCTTTATCCATTCTATTATGCATTGTTGACAACATTGTAACAATTTTCTTTTTCTTTTTTGGAGGGCAGTAAGATAATAGGGTTTCCTCCCCTTCCTATCTGTGTTATGCTCTTGGACCTCAATTGACGAAGTGCTCTCCATCGCTTTCTACTTCAGACCTGCAATCTTCTATTACCCCATCCTGTTCACTGTCACATGCATTTTAATTTGTATCTGCAGTTTCATCATCCGAATTCATCAACATCTATACTATTTCCTCCTCTGTAAGCGAACGTGAACATCTTCTAGCTTTCGAGCGATCCATTTTGTATTTTCTATTCTGGTATCTGAAGTAAATATAGTTGAAATTAGCATTATTCCGCAAGTTACTAACAAATGTATAAATATAATACAGTAACGAATTCAAAATATACCATCGCTAGAAATAATGAATGTTGAAGTACACTTACACTAACACTACCAAGGGGTGCTGATGTACCCCAACACTATGGCAAACACATTTTAACTGGCTGCACACTGCTCAACCACTGACGATAGGAGATTCAAGGTCTAATAAGAAGGTATAGAGAAGGGATAGTCACTATTACCAACCTTCCAAGAGAAACAACAAAATAAAAATTTGGCGGGGTACTGGAGTACCCCTGGTAGGGTTTAAGGGTTAAAAATGGTTTCACCCGATCTTTTACTAGAAAAATTACCCCTTTTCTGGCTAACTGTATCCAAACGAGTCGTGTCTCCCACGCTCGCCTACTGCTCCCCGTTCTTGACACTCCTAGCCTATTAAAAGCAGCCTGCGGCGCGGGTGAATCTAACGTTTTTGTTTAATAAATAATGTAAATTACGCTTACCTTATGTGACGGTCTCGGTTGTTTGTGGCGGATATATTTTAATTATTCCGTTGCTGAATGCGTAGAATATATTTTTGTATTTGGTGTTGAATTGTCTCTGCCACATGTATTCCGCTAAATAGGAATCGAATTGACCATCACATTTTCTGGTTCTCTGTGTTCTGAGGTGTCTCTTAATGGCGCTCCAGGCACTTTCAATTTTGTTGGTGTAGCGCCAGTTTATGGAATCTTTGAAGTTAATGCTGTGGTTGACTGTCTGGTATTTTTCATCGTTTAGTATGTTGTAGGATAACCAGCAATCTGATATTACGGTGGTTCCAGGTAAAATAGAGTTTTAAATAGCATCCAACAATACTTATTTCATTTTATTTTCAACCACGACAAAAGAACGACTCTCGTTCAACTCCACCAAAGACCCATTTTCCGTTTACTCTTCTATCCCTACCATACTTCAGTTTTCCAAATTTACTTTCATCAATTTTCCACAATTACACCGGACCACCAATCGGACAATTTTCCTTCAATAACAATTCTACATGACAAAAACTTTTCCAATTAACTACAGTATGTTTAACAAATTCATCTCATCCATAATCCAATCATTCCGTGTATCTATCACCCACATATACGTTACCATTCACTCAAAAACAAATTGATCTCATCAAACCATGATCCCTTCCTTACAGATCTTTTCACGTAATGCCTGTTCTCTTTGTTTTACACGACGCGTCCATTTACAACCGTCATTTTACATCTTTCCTTTCAACCAAAGCAACGCTCTGTCCACACTTTGGACACTTATACTCTTTAGCAATTAATCCAAGACTCATACAGAAATCAATGACATCCTTCTTACATCCATCTCTCATTTTCGCCAAAAAAAACAAAAATTCTCACCAACCAGCTCGTAATCTCTCCGAACCTGTCAATTCAACTTCACCCTGGACCGCCATGGTGCCTTCAGAACACAGGAACACCGAAAAGTATGGAATAAAATCTTTTTCTCTGTACCTGAACCAGGAAAACGAAGCGCCAGCTGCGAGCAAATTCTTCTCTTTAAGCCCTCAACCAAGCAATTCTGAAGCCTCTTTGGTCAGATTTAAGTCGCGAATCAAATCGTTCAGTGCAGTTTGTGTAAATGGTTGTGTAAATAGAATTGCCAGGTTCGTATTCCTCTTCGTTATCTTCGGTTTCTTCACTTGATCTAATTTCTGAACCATCAACATCAGGTAAATGTTCTGGTTGCATAGGCACTGGTACGTCTGGACCATGAGGGACAGATTTGGTTAGACGATGTTCTTTTTATTCACATTGAAACCGTGAACACTGCTTGAACAAAAGTAACAATCATCACTATGATTTTGTAGCTCTCGCCAGACCATCGGAACGCCAAATCTGAAATCATGTTGTTCACCCTTTGACCACCGTCTCGGTCCTTCAACACACGTATAGCAAACATAGTGGGGTGCCCAAGTTTTGTCTTGATCTCCTACTTTTACACCGAAATACGCGAGATACACTTGCCGCACGAACGATGTTATATGTCTTTTTTGCCTTGACACCATTAACTCAACGCAAATGTAACAAAAGGAATCTGCAGACTTTTTACAGCCCCTTGACGCCATTTGGAACACTTTATGTTTTCTTTTGAGCGTATATCCGCCGACACAAACACTTTTGATCGCGGAGGATACGTACCACGGTTGCGCCAATGCTGACAGTTGAGATGTACAACACATTTAATGATGAAAGTGGTGCCATCTGCCGGTTTATGATGTCAACGATTCGTTTTCATCATAAACCAACAGATGGCAGCATTTTCTATGTATTTAAATCTGTCAGTACGTTTTATATTTGTAATTTTTTTTTTTCGATATATAACACATTTTGACAAATTGCGATTTGCAACAAAATCTGACGTGATGGACAGAAACTAAAGTCAGTTTTGGATTCGGCGCACAAACATACATAGGAATCCATCATCAAAACTTGAAAAACATGATGCAACCGAAAAAATGCAGACCTATGTAATTAGTAGTTTCCCTTCTAACGATTTTCTTTAATATTTTTTGTCACATTCTTCACAGAAAAATACACAGCGAATTGTCAAATATTAGAATTAGATCTTGTCTTGCCTTCAAGCAGGCCCCCACATCAAATATCGGGCCTCCCCCTCCTCTCCCCCCACATTATGAACAAAATCATAAATTCTTAGCCAAAAATATCGCGAAAATACCACACAATTTCATACTTCTACAGCAGGGATGGGCAGACTTTTGTAAGGTAAGGGCTACCTCAAGTTTACTCGAAGTGCCGCGGTCACCTAAGACTAAATAAAGCAGAATCTCCAAATCGACAGCCAAAAAAAAAAGAATCTTGCCCACCCCTGTTCTACGCTATAAACATACTGGATCTCAGCCCGGGCCCCTTTGACGGCAGGGCCCCGGTGCTGAGGGA
>JAFIDM010025407.1:0-12320 GCA_023159025.1 Thereuonema tuberculata
TAAATAAATAAATAAATAAATAAATAAATAAATAAATAAATAAATAACAAACCCTCTAATGGGTAAAAGAAAAGCAATTAATTAAAAAAAGAATGCTTTTTTGAGTCAAGCTGATACTCTGAGACGGTCGTTTCGAGCTTGTTGGGCTCTAATCAGCCAGTGCAACACTCAAAAGGCGTACTTAATATTCTTACTTAACCAAATTCTATGTGATATTGAAAAACAAGTGCGGTACACGGGGGATAGTCTAGTAATAATAGTAATAAAAAAACTTACCAAATGTGATACTCTGTGGCTGGTTTCAAATCTGTAAGTCTATAAGAATACTGTGGGGCTTCACAACTAAAAAACAAAAAGAAAAAGTGCATCCAAATAAATACAACTAAAAATTTAGAGAGCTTTTGTTATAATATATTAAATGAAATATAAGGAAATGTTAAGTAAAAAACAGAAATCTTTTTTATCAATTTATCAGAGGCAATATCTAATTTAAAAAAACAAATAATCAAGAATTGCAGAGATGAATGCATAATCATGTAAGATAAAATACTAGAGATAAATTTCAATTAAAAGATTAATTTTAAAACTGATAAAGAAATACTAAAAACAATGTTGAAACAAAATTCAAAGTAAAAAATAAATAATAATAATTTCAAAATTTCTTGTGAATCATGAAGATGGAAGTACACAAAAGTTTATGCAATTATATTTTAGCAGACACACATTCTTTGGAATGAGTACAAAATAAATTTCTATATGATGCAATTCAATCTAATTGATGAATAACAATAATATTCCCTTAATAAAAGCAATCAACAAATTCTTTCATGGTTGGATTCAAAGTTTCAATTTTAAGTTGGCAAAATATGACAATGCAGTTCATCACTGACAAAATGATGAAAGAAATTTGTATTTGGAAATGAAACTTAACTTTTATTTTATTTTTGTGTTTATTTTGGTTCATACCAATTTATTATTCATTTTTAATTCTTTTATTTTAAGTCTCAATCTTATTAATCAGCTTTTTCTTCGGTTTTTGTGAAGCTTGATTTTTATTTTTCATTTCCACTTCATTTCTTTCAATATCCATTCATCTCAGTGGTGTAGCGTGGGGGTCTCTATCATGCCCCGGGCGCCACTCG
Organism: Thereuonema tuberculata; assembly: GCA_023159025.1. NCBI lineage: Eukaryota > Metazoa > Arthropoda > Chilopoda > Scutigeromorpha > Scutigeridae > Thereuonema > Thereuonema tuberculata. Next base: position 1,143 of record JAFIDM010025407.1, read on the forward strand.
CAGAGGGGTGCCAAATGGTCCCCAAAACATATATTGCTATATGTTTTTGTGGTTTTCGAGGGTGTAGGGCGCCAGTTTTGTTCACTATGCCACTGATCCATCCACAGCATAAAGAGGGAGATTCTATTTTCAACTTGGAGACTTTGTAGATTAGGAAATATGTCCCACGGCATCAATTTTACTCTTATTCAATTTTTAAAAATGTCAAATGCTAGCTAAAAAATAGTTTGTCATCGATGATTCTTACAGATCATTGTTTGATTCTAGTTAGTTCTTTTCTCTATACTAAGAAAATATCTGTTGATCATTTTTGAAGATTAACCCCCCCCCCCCCCCCCAATTTTGTCCTATTTTTCTGACTAAGGCAATGTCTTTTCCTATTCGCACTTTCTGGGTCATTATCCTCAGGATTTTCCTGATTTGATTATAACAATTCGATGTTCTGTTGCATGATCAAAAAATGCTCAATTTATCATAACTGACTATTAAACAAATAGCTGATCTAACATTAGTGCATTTGTAATCTTTGTTCAAGGTAATTCTTCTCTTTTGTGTTTAGTACTGTAAAAGCACTTATTTTCGCGAGGCTTTAATTTTCGCGAATTTCGCGAGCCCGTCGTAATCGCGAAAATTTAAGCCTCGCGAATTACTTTTTTTCGGTTGAATTCAGTTCTGTTTATATAAAACTCGCGAAATTTTCAGCTCGCGAAATCATCGATATCTTCATTTTTGCGAAAATTACGGCTCGCGAAAATAAATGCTTTTACAGTATATAAAGCTACAAATGTTCTTTTTTCTTGCACTTGCAGCACAGCAACAAATTATGATTCACATTTTGCAAAACAATATATTATTATTCACATTCATTTCTATCACTTCTATCATTCATTTCTGGAAAACTTCATCCAAATTTGATTCATTTACTCATTTGTAGATGATGTGAAAACCTACATCACCCATGAATGCTAAGACAAAGTTGTTTGGCTTTTTCTTACTTCTTTTTACTTTTCTGTCAAGTTTAAACAAATGGACTCCCTCTCAAGAGTAAAATAATGCAAATAATAGAATCAAGTTAAATACAATGTTTCCAATCAATAACTAAAACTTACTTAGCAACTATTTTGTAGATTCCTTCTTTCCCCTTGTCAGAGAGAAGGATATCATAAAGGATCCCTGACTCTTCAATATCCAATTCATTGTATTTATTTTCTCCATTTTCAGAATACAACATATCGGGAGGATTCCACTGCAACAAGGCACTTCTGGCTGTGATGTCAGATACCTGTTCAAACAGTCAAAATAAAGCTTGGCTTTAATAATGATTTCAGACTGCTACTGCTTACTCAAAATATTGAAAATTTAGGGATTACACTAAGAAAAAGTAATTACTTTTCTATTCTACTTTTAAAATGTAATTAAAGTTTAATTTTAACAAATCAAATGAATGAAAATCTTTCTTACCTTAGGAGGCAATATTTTCGAAAGCAATTCAGTTAAAAGGCTACCTTCTTCATCTACAAAAGATACAATAAGCCTTATTATTAGGTTAGATACAAAATGATTTTTGAAAATATTTTTAAAGATTAACTGTGAAATTTTTACATTTTTTTAAGTAAAGAAATAAATAATTTTGAGATAAATTCAATCAAATAATTAGAATGGTTTTGTACCTAAATGATTTTCTTCGGAATCTTCAAGACCTGATGTGCTTGTGTGTCGATCTTTATATTTTCTTGACCCGTTATCTGAAGAAGATACATGATTTGTTATTTAAAAATGCTAAATTATGTATTAACTAAACTCCAATTAACTTTGTAATAAATTTCATTGCCTTTCAACATTTACAAATTTATATAAGCAACAGAGCTGAATTTCTTTGCTACCTTTTCTGGGTGAAGTTGGAGGTGTATTGTGCGATGAAATACTGGAATTGTCTCTAAGTTGTTTCTGTTCTAATTTTCTTTTCATTTTCATAATCTGCCTGTGTGTCCTTTCATCTTTGTGAAGATGATGAGGTGGTGGAGGTGAAGGACCTTAATAACAATTTAAGATTATTAACAAAACTCGAAAATCACTGGACAAGTATGAGAATAAAAATTCAAATGTAATCAAAATCTCATTTACAAAGCAATTAAACTTTTAAACATTTCCACTACATAGTGTCAGCTGACATCCTGCAATTAAAAGGGAGAATTTCAAAAGCCAAAGTATCACATTGAATGTCATAGGGACTTCATATGTTCAAAGGAGGCTTATCAAATGTGAGCTTCTTAGTATATCGATTACATCCAAAAATAATAAGAAATATAAAGTTCCTGTTGCACCGGATTATTTTTGTTTTAGTAGGAAAAGGAATATCTAAGTAGCTGTATCACATGCAACCACTCCCTTCTTAAAACTAGGAGGATAAGAAAAATCCTGAATGAAATAAGGGAGAAAAAATGATCCTCCTTACAGGAAAATGAGAAAGTTTGTGTTTTTCTCCTGCAATTTCCTAAGCCTAATTATAAGACTAGAATACTGATAATCTTATAATTAGGCCTAGGCTTATTTCTTGAACAAGGGGCCATTTTTATATGAATCAGATTATAAGTCCCCTCCTCTTGATTAATTAATATAATTTTCTTTACATAAAATAAACATCTAAATAAACTTTAAAAGCTTGATGGTGCTCAAACTGTCTGCACAGTAATATTGGAATATTTTGCTAGAAATATATGCAGAGAAACATGAGTAGCTTTTAATTTTTGTAATTTAAATTCCTATCAAACATTTACCTATAATTAATATTAATAATAAACAGATTAAATAAAAAAAGGGAAAGGTTCCTACTATTAGGAATAATAATTCTATATTAGAATATCAAAAGTTTGATTCAGAAACTGTCTTATTACATATAGCAAAAATACTGTCACATTAAATGAAAACTGTATTAATAATTACAATAAAACTTTCTTTGCTTTGTTCAGCTGTAAAGGCGTTAACCATGTGTCTCATTCTCAGCTTCTCACAAATCTTTTAAAGATGTTGTCCATCTGGCTGATAAATGTTTATTCAGCATGAAACTCCCCACTAGAGATCGCAGCTTATTTTTAACTTTTCTTCCTTGAAGTAGTGATACAAGGAATTATGACTAAGGTGTAGTTATTCAGACTGACTATGTTTGTAACTGTGCTTACCTTGGTGGTTATGGTGGCTGTTGCACTGGTGGGGGTGGGATGGCCCATGACTGTGCATCTGGTGGGGGATACCAGGTTGCAAATGAGGATGAGGTCCAGCAGGATGGGGATGATACTGGGGATGAGGATGGCCATACGGGGGATGTGCATAAGGGTAAAAATGGGGACTGGCAGGTCCTGTACTGGGTGCTGGAGCAGCAGCCTATCAAATAACAATTAAGATACATTCAGTTCTACAAATAGTTACTTTTTTTTTGAGCAATTAGTTTTTAGGTAGTTTTAGAGTAAAAAGGTTTCTAATATTTACTTATTTCATTAGGGAAGAAACAGTTTCATAGGTAGATAAGATTCTTGTCTAAGGCTGTGCATTTTTATATACTACAAAACAGGGGGTCTTTCAAGTCCATGCTTGCCTAAGGCTTTGCATAACCTAAAACTGTCTTTAAATAGGGCAACAATTTAGAGAAGAAAATTCCCAATTTTATGTCGTTCTTGACAAAATTGAATCTAATTCATGATGGCTATGAACTCAATTGAACAAAGAAAAGAAAAAATATAGTTTTTCAATTATATGTAATTATATTTTGATGAAGGAGCCTGAAAATAGTAAAAACTGTTTATTATCTATTAGACTAATTACCAGCCTCTTAGAGTTCATAGCCATAATGTAATTATATGAATGCAGCAAAATTTATTTAAAACAAAAATTTGCAAAGAATTATAGTTCATTAATTTGAATTAATAGAGTTCAGAGAATGCAAATAAAATCGGATCTAGAAGAATCTTATCTAAATTAACAAGGAAATCAAAACTGTTATTACGTCCAAATGATAAAAATAGAAATACAGATAGTCAAAACTTTACGAAAATCTCAAATCAATCAAAATAAAATTACCTCTATTTATTTACGCATATATTTCAATGAAATAATAGAGTTAATCAATAGGATTTAATCGATAGATGACATTAGTTCGCAGAATAAATATCAAAAATTTAGAATGTGTTTTATGTTACTTCCTTAAGAATATGGAAGGGAAAAAAATAAATAAAAAATCACATAAGCAAAGCAATGGCAACCCGAAAAATATTGGTGTTGGTCCTAACCCCCACATTTCCAAAAACGTAGAGTTCCAGGACTGACCATTTTTTTTTTCTTTTGGTGAGATGAATCCCAAATAATATTTTATCTCCCCCCACCTAAAAAAAATTGAAATTTGTGGGAATCCAAGGAACCAAAGAAATGTGTTGTCACAGCCGCAGTCACACTTTCTAATGGAGAAGCTCAATAATTACAACAACGCAAATCGATTGCGTCAATCTTTCACATGATTTATTCAGTAATCCACACAAATTCTTTCAACCGAATATCAGAAATAATAATTTATTATTCACAAATCAATCTGTGAAAAGTTACTGCTACTACCTTTTGTTGTATTTAGAAAGTACAACAAAATAATAACTAAAAATAGCAAAGCTAAGATGACACTTTGACAAAAACTTTATTTAAAAATTCCTCTAAAAATGATTTTTTTTTTATTTAAAAATCATAATTACATAAAAGTGTTAAATAAAAAAAATAAAATAAAATTATCAATTGAAATCAACCATAAAAAAAAATTATTAATTTGATTAATTGAAATAAAAAAATCTAAAAGATACGAACGAAACGAAATATGGAAATCAGATACAAAAACTATTGAACTAAAATATATTAAAAAATCATTTTGGAAATAAACTTTAGGAATCCCATAACGAAAAAAGCCAAAACCTCTCTCTCCATATGGCACATTCAATTTATGTCAACAAACAAATGCTGTTACTTTGGCAACGTATTAAAACTCAACAAATGATGCAATAGGTTTTGTGTTGCTTTATTCTGATCTGACAGTTCAGACTATACTGGACCGCTTAAAACAAATGTACTTAATTATGGTTATTAAAATTACCTTTTCATTGGGCATGGTGGTTATTACTCCGTTGATGTAATCCCAAGGTCGTGGGATGGCCCCTGAGGCAACGGACGGAAAAAATATTTATAATACGGCAACGCGCCTCAACAAATAAGGATACACTCCAATATCTTACACAAGATCTTCGGGAGGGGGAAGAAAACTACCGATAAGTATGCAGTAGGTGACAGTAAAAATAATACGCCACGAGGAATTCAAAAAGAAAAGTAAACAAGCCGCAATCGATAACCGGAACATAATATACCAACGTCCACGTGGCACGAGTGGAGCGACACCTTATTAGAAAATGAAGAGAAAAAAAAATAGTTTCGGTTTCGGTAAGAGATTTTGAACGCATTCCTTGCGGATCTCAAATAACCAAAAATAAAAGTTCTCTTATTTCAATACTTTTCCAGAAAGTTACAGTTTCTAATTTTAGTTTTTTTTTTTATTTCTTTCGATATGAGAAGTTCACTTCAATACTTTTATTTAAATAAAGAATCAATGAATAGAGAATGAGAAGCTATGATTTGATTTGGTTAATCAAGCTACAATTCTACATGGGTTAATACTTTATAATAATAATGATAACAAAACAAATAATAATAATTTAATAATAATACATTTCATTTTATTTCGATTAGAGTCTAATGTATTTTTATTAAGATTCCTAATAATAATAAAAATACATCTTGTAAGAAAACAAACAAAAAGGGGCTTCGAAATTTTATCAAAACAAAATAATGTCTTGAGACTCCTGCCCCTATTTTGTTTTTTTAATCTTAAATTTCTATAATAAATACAGGTTTTATTTATCCGTTTCATCCATATATTCTTGTGTAGTGAGTCATTATTAGCATTAATGTTCGAAATCTTTAGAATTTTTTTGTTTTGTTTTTGCTTAGAATGTTTTGACAAACTATCAAACACATTTCTAATGACAAATATCTAAATTTCAAAGATTTCTCTCTCTCTCTCACACTCTTTATTTTATTTATTTTTTCCTCTCTCTCTCTCTCTCTCTCTCTCTCTCTTTTTTAGGATTTAAAATAACCGCAACCATATTTTAAGTTGACACAAATGAGAATCTTAAGTATTAAGAAAGTCGGTCCGGTCCTTTTAGCGTGACATGAGATAAGAAAGTTAAATAGTGAGACTTCAGCTGCTCACTATCGTCAATTTAAGTTTAAGATGCCAAATTTCATGGTTTTGATAATTAATTAATCATTATTTACTTTATATCCAAATCTTTTTTACCGATTTACAAATCTTTTGTACATTAAAATTAAAAGGAGATTTCAATTGATTTCTATCACTGACAATCTGTTAATGTCTTACTTATAAAAAAAAAAAAAGTATGAAAATAAAGTTAAACATTAATGTCAAGAAATGTTATTTAGATACTAGCCGGGTACCGTCGCTTCGCTCCGAAACCCTTTCATATATAGCGTTAAAAAAAAAAAAAAGAAAAAAAAAACCTTTATTTATTTAGCAAATTAATACGGAGATCGGAGAATACTGGACTTCCCAGCTCGTTGTGGGCTTCTCCGCTTAACTCAGTTGTATTGCGCGTTGGCACCCACACGGGGGTTTGCCGAAAAAACACTTCATTTGTGCATGTATCTTGCAAACGCAGAAACGTTTGTTAATGACTGATATATCGTTCGATAGAACTTTCAAATACCAACATTTTCTCAATATAATGTTCTCTTCCAACTTTTATACTTTTCGTTTAAATTGAGGAAAAGTCAAAATTTGACCCTTTAAGAGGAGACATGTTGGAAACCAAAAAAGCTTTTCAAAAGATTTTTGTAGCATTTTGTTTGTCTTAAAAAGATCTACATTTTATCCATTTACATGACCAATCTATCTCTTATAGTTTGGTCACAAAATTGGAAAAACTTAAAGTTTTAAGATAGACAGAATAACATTTTTATAATGTATAATTTTCTAAATAAATTATTATCATTTTCATTAGAATAAAACTCATTTTTTTTTTAAAAAAAAAGGTCTGATCTGAATATTACTGAAAACTTATGTAAAGTTATTTATTTAGTGAAAGGAATTTTTTTTTTTTTTTTTTTTTTTTACGTGTGCTTATTAATTTATATTGATGAAATAAGTATTAGCCAACACATCATAAAAATAACAAAATATAATTAACAACATAACAAACACTGGAGCTTTCGAGCTGCCTTTGCGGCGCTCATTTTCAACTATTTATTAATCAATATTTTATTAAATAAATAAATAAATATTTAGAACACATTTTTTACCAGGAAAATAAAACTCCCATCTATAGGTTCTGAGATTCTATGTTTTACAAATATTGATTATTTCACAAGAAAAATAATATAAATGCAATAAAATGTAAATAAACACAATCACGAGTCGTTATTCTTTTCCTTGTACTGATTTTCCTAGAAAGAAACCTGTAAATTATAAAGTTTTGCAGAGAAACCCCGTTATTTATGTAGGATTAATATTTAACTAAATACTGAACAAACTGAAGTTTTGATAGCAGCAGATTTCTATTTGTGGATTATCGTCGTGTTTCTTTGTGAACGAGATATTTCCTTATGTAAATCCAGATTTAACAACTATGTTTAGATAAGCCTTGAAGAATTTCATATCTGTTGTTTGCGACATCATATAAGATGGCAAATTCCTACTATTTTCCGTAATGTAGAATTAAGATAATGGCCGTCCACTATTTCGTGCGTGTTTCACATTGATGTTTAAGTACGTTGTTCAAAGAATACTTGTTCAAAGAATAAGTTTTTTACGTATTAAATTATCTTTGTCAGCTAATAGCATTGACAAATTTGCTTCCATTTTATTTTATTATCACGAAATGCAAAATATACATAATAAAAATATTAGTAATGTCGAAACTTATCTATTAGAATAGGAGCAATTAATAAGAATAGACAAAATCTTATGTCTAAGCAAACCACGGATCAAGAATTTCAGAAGAAAAAAAAAGCACTGAAACATTTAGGAATTGAACTAATACAACTTTAGAACATACCAGAACGCTGTAAAAAAGTTAGCTAATCTTACTGTCATGGTAAAAGGAAATGTAAAAACTTCACTTTTTTTCTGTGTTCAATGTAAATATTTGCTATTTTCTTTTCTTTTTTCTTAAGATTTATTCTGTAATTATTTTATGTTCTTTTTCATTTATGGTTATTACATAAATGGAATTAAAAGAAGAAAAAAAAGCTTTATTTTCAAGTATTACAAAACAGAAAAGATGTGTAGATTCATCCAAAAATTGTGGACAGTTTTAAAAAGTACCGTTTCGCGGAGCATTTCTTCAAAGCAGCAGTGATTTCTTAGTAGAGCTAATAATAGCAGCTGATTGTCATAATATAAACAATTAGGCTTAAATCAAATACAATGCAAATCGTAAGTGTAGTGCCGCTAAAACACCAGCTTAAACATTGGGAGAATGAAATGTTCGAAGCGGGTGTTATTTCGGGAGCTCTCGATGGCCAAGTGAAAGAGTTGAATGGAATCATTAAAGTCGGCTTTCATTCAATCTTTTCATAATTACAACCTAACCTTTTTATAGATGATAATTTATTATGAAATTGTAGACACGATATCAATGCTATATGAATAGGCTGAACTAAAAACAAGGCCATTAATGGCGATCATTTTTGCACAACAGATAGAAATGTCCTTTAAAGGCCTTTCCGTTTTGAGTTTTTTTAAAGTTATTATTATTTTATTTTTCTTTTTATACTGACAATTATGCACGAGTTAAAAGTAATTTCTTATTACGGGAGTACGTAAATATACATTATTAAAGTGATTGGAAAGAGACACAAAAAATAGAAGAAAAAAAAAAATCACAAAGTGTGTGGTTGCTTGAGTTTGAAGTGAATAAGATAAGAAGCTTGAATACGGAGAAGACATGGCAAGGACGACTGCTAATTGAAATCCCTGGAAAAAAAGCGTCAGAGGGGATGGAGTTCCAGCGAAGGACGTCCGAACGATCATCAGCTTGGTACGGCGCCGCGCACTTCCAAGAACGAAGAAAACAATCTTCGATGATGCAACGCTTTTACAAAAAGCCTGATCTGTCACACTGAATCAGCGCAAACTAATCACAGTCTAATAAGAACAGTTTTAATACTTCGTAACCAGAAAATTAACAAGATTTCTTTTTCTGTAATAAAAAAAAAGAAGTTCCTGACAGAACATAAAAAACCTATTACAGTGCAACTTGGATAATTCGAAGCTGAAGGGACCACTACAAAACTTCGAATTATCCAAAACTTCGAATTAAACAAGTTACATCTTTTAACTTTAATTTCAGGTCCACTGAATGCTTGAAAAGATTATTCTGTCAATAAGTAAATATTTATTCAGAAAGATCATGGTATGAAAGACTTAAACACTATATGTATGTAAACAAAATAAGATTTATATTACGTAAGCTATAGTACATATTACATTCACTACAGAAAATTATAGTTTTTCAAAAAATTGTGCAATGTCTGATTGTTTTGTAGAATTCATTCGCTTAAGGTTAGCAAAATCATCAAGCATGTTTAGTGAACGGAAAACAGCTTCACTTACATTGGTTTGTCTTCAATGTACCGAAGAAATTCGGTGCTATCCCGTACTCGTTGGCGATTTGGCATTTCTTCTTCACACCCTTTTCCACCTCGCGAATGACAGCGACCTTTTCAGCGAACGTTAAATTCTTGTACACGCGTGGTTTACTGAAAGACATGGTGACACTGACAGTAGGAAGCTCGAATGGCGTCTGAAGCGTCACGTGTCGAATTGCGTCACGTGTCCAATCTAACTTGAATGCTTCCATTTGTCAAGAATCAAATATATTCCGCACATACTCCTACTAAATCGGGGTCAATCCAAATACTGCAAATTGTCGATTATTAAGTCCCCCCCCCAAAAAAAAAAAAATTAACTAGGAATGAATTCTATTTCTTTTATTCTTGATTTTTTTACGATAACTGAATTAATAAATTTAAACTCAAAAAAAGACAGAATATTTCGACAGAATATCCGTTCTACCAAATTCTTTAGGATTAAAAAAAAAAAACTCCCATTTCTGATTCTATGAATAAAGTAATAATCTAGTAACGGAATTGAAGATTTCCTTTACTTTCCCAATAGTCGAATTTAAAAAAAATAAAAAAAAAACAAAGTTTCGATTTATGTTTGTTTTGTTTTTAATTCAATTATTATGAAAATAAAGGAAATGTTGAATTCCAGAAAAGGGAGCTTTTTTAAGCTAAAATAAGTTAGTACAACTGAAATTCTTTCGAAAAATTAACTTAACTGTAATTAATTCAGTTATCGTATAAAAATCAAGAGTAGAAGAATAGGATTCATTCTTATTTAAACTGTAATGTTTTAAATTTTCAGATTTTTAGTTGCATTTTTAACACTTATACAACAGTTTGAAATTTACTTTCGCCTCACTCTCATACGTATCAGAAAGAGAAACGGATTCAGAAAAAAAAAATCCCACCCAAAACATTTCAGGTAAAATAAGTTGCCAAGACTCACATGCTCATAACGCTTTCAGTGTTAAAAAGATATGAGATCTCGTTTAGAGCGAAGCCCCTAACTCTACAAGGCCTAACTCTAAAAACCCTATATCTTGGTCAAAAAGGATGCCTTGGCCGTTTCGTGGCTGTCACACAGACAATCCCATGGAGTTATATAAAGGATATGGAGTATGCCAAGGCATACTTTTTCACCAAGATAGTAGGGTTTTTAGAGTTAGGCATGTAGAGTGAAGGACTTGACACTATATGAAATCTGATAACTTTTTAACAGTGAAAGCGTTATGAACATCTTGGCAACGTATTTTACATGAAATGTTTTGGGTGAGATGAAATAGTTCCATGAAAGGCCAAGCCATACTTTTTGACCAAGATATAGGGTTTTCAGAGTTAGGACTTGTAGAGTGAGGGGCTTGGCTCTACATGAGATCTCATATCTTTTTAACAGTGAAAGCGTTATGAGCATGTGAGTCTTGGCAACTTATTTTACATGAAATGTTT
>JAFIDM010025412.1:0-10331 GCA_023159025.1 Thereuonema tuberculata
CACATTGAGAAAGATTTGTATAATGTAGCAAATCGAAACGTCTGTAATTTTGATCATCATTAATTTAAATGCATTAGTATTTGTGTATCTGGCCTTTTCTGTCTTGGTTAATCCATTTCAACACACTTAAATTATTTCATCTAATCCATTGCATTGTTTTTAGCCTTAATAGAATTTAATAGAAACACGAGTTTTCCGATATTTCAGTTGAACAATTTTTAGTTGAGTTCGTTTGAAAAAAATAGCGAACTACCACTATTTCGGTGATGCTCTACAACTTTCTCATGTATTTTTTTTTCTGTATCTCTCATCATTTCCGAGATAGGGTTACTAATTTCCACATTTTGCCGCTAGGGACGCTGTCAGTCTCATTTAATAGCACATGTTTAATCCCTAAATCTAGCGGTCTTTGTTCAAAAGTTATTTGGGTGACTTAGGACCTTCCCGTGCACCCTGTCTATAAAACAAGTATTCTATTCAAGTTATTGTAATTATATTTTTTTGTATTAATTATTAAGAGAATTCACGTAAAATTGAAGAATTCGACAAAGTAGTTCCCTGAATTATCAAAACAGGATTAAATTTAATCACATCAAACCCGGTTTACTATAAAGGATTAGTAAAAGGAGATTAAAATTCGTTGTTTAAAATATTGAAGAATAAAAAGAAATACGATAGAAATCCATTGTTTAAAACAATTCTAATGCTTTTGCGTGAGAGTTTTTTTTTTGTTTTATTTTTTTGCCTTCTCGCATTAATTTTTCAATAAAATCCAATTGGCAAAGATTTTAAATATAAAAATAAATCGTCTCTAGTTTCTAAGCAGCATATCATGTTTCAAGAAGATTCGTACAGCGGTTCAAAGGTCATTACGGCACAAACACAAAACTGTCATTCAAATTCTAATAATTATTGAGCACAAATGGTTACAAATTTCCTTTTTCTAAAAAAAATAATAAGTTGTCTAAATCGTACTATTTTAATCAAAGCAGTTAACAGAGAATATGACAGAAATTCATTGCTTAGATTACAATGCTTTTCTATGGGAGTTTTGTCGAATCTTCTCTTTCTAATTTATCAAGAAAAACCCATTTAGAAAATATTTCAATTATAAAAATTAGGTCCTGTGTAGTCCTTAAATATGCATTCTTAGTTTTATGAGAATTCATCCAGTGGTTCAAAAATTGTTAAGAAACATAAACGCACACACACGCATACGACTGTATGCAAACGCACAGACTGATTGATTTGATAAACCACACTTTCCTACTGGAAACTAAGTTAATACTGAAATTCTTCTTAAGATTGTTATAATTCTCATCAATTTTGAAATTAACGAGCTGAAATGGGGATGTTTAACGTGATGTCACTGTCACGTGATGTGTGTTAACCCTCCAATGCCTTCTAGTAGAAACTTCGTTATATCGTTCGCTTTATTTTCAAATTCCTCCAAAATAACTTTGCTTGTTTGATTAAAAATAAGATGTAATTTCATGATTTCCTAAGTAAAGATAAAAGTAACTGATTTAATGTAAAATCTGACTTCTAAAGCTAAAAGAAATGATTTGAACGCACAGTTTGCTCTAACATCAGCTGATCCCTTTCAAGCACCAATTTACTTATTCGAGTTTATAATAAAAATTTATTACTTTATGAATTCATTATTACTTTATTTTTCATTTTGCTCACCCAGTATTTATGCTGTTATTAATCTATGGAATTTCTATACATTTTAATTCTACAAATCGAATTCATTTCTGTATTATCTTATGAATTATATAATTATGTAAATGCCCAAATTCCTTTCTATTTCTATTATTCCTTACAAAGCAGAAAATAAATAAATCATTTATGCGACATTATTGTAAGTTTTACTAAAAGTCTCCTTCATTAAAAATTTTCATTAATATCATTAAAATAAGCTTCCCTCTTTTAATTTTTTTTATTTTCGATCATAGATTTTTTTATTGTTTATTTTTATTTATTTTTTTGCAAATATAACTTGTTAATATTAATAATGATTCTTTTTTTTTCAAAAAATTGCTAAAAATGTTCCATTTGTAATTTGTTTTCATAAATATATATATAGTTGTTTTTTTTTTTTTTTAATTTCGATTTCAAGTGATATCGTTCAGTGAAATAACATTTTTTTAAATATCAGAACATAGGAAGCAAAAATTCGTAAATGTTCAGACAATTCATGTCATATTTATCGTTGTAATTCATATTATTTAATATGTTCAATTTAAGAACATATCCCCAATTAATTATTATTTTTCTTCTGAGGTATTAAACTAATGTTAAAATTACATCCTGTTTTGTAAGTTCTAATGAAGCGTCTATATATCATTATTGTATCTGCAAATTACTTCAAAAATTGCGTAATTAATTAATTTTGAAGTTTCAACTTAAATAAAGCTTAAATATTTAGTTATTTACATAATCAATTGGTTTTCTTCACAATAACCTTGAAAGTGATTCGACAGAAAACTTCTGAACTTCAATTTAAAATTTTTCAATTTCAATGATTATTTTTTTGCGATTTTATTTCAATTAATGAGTGTCTTTATTTCTGTAATATTATCTTTGTTAATTGTGTATTAAATAATTAGTTAAAAGCACTAAAAACTAGAATCTTCTTGAATGAATATCCGAAATTCAGCAGTCTTTAGGAAGAGTTAAAAACGTGAGTACACACATCACGTGACTTTTTCAGCCTCGAACCTAAGGACCTTAAACATCCCCATTATTGAAACCTAAACTCTCCCTTCCATCAATTTAATATAATGTTTCATCCAATAGGAATTGCATTGTATTCGATAGATCATTAGAATAGGCTCGCTTTTTTTTATGCGAACTCACTTAAAAATTGGTGTCAATATTAAAGTCCAACTGAAACACCTGAAAACTTGTGTTCAAATTTAGTTTTTCCAAGGATCTAGTCCTTTTATGAAAATAAAATTCTTCCGGTTTTAAGTGAATGACCAAAATCGTAGACACAGTGGTATCCCACATTGAAATCAGCCAAAGAAAAATACTACATTAATGAAATAGCACTGAATATTTAGCTACGATCTTAGTAATTACAATTAGAATTTAAATATAGAGAAGAAAATACAAATACAGGAATACATTTACATTACTAATCATTAACAATACTATGATATTACAAAATTTGCTGTCTTCAGTTTTAAGAATGATTCATTCATCTCCGATTCAATTGTTTCCTTGCGTAGGCCTATTTTTTCGCTTTTTTTTTGCGTATTAAATTTGAGGAGGATGTACGACTGTATGAATGAAAAAAACCCATCACATTTCCAAAACCCATAACAAGCAAAAATAATTTATGTCAAAGTTTTGTAATAAAACCTAAAATCATAAAGATAATCGTGAAAATAGATTTCGCGAGCATACGCCTTTGTGTTTCATATGAAAATGATGGCTGTTTCGTGAAGCCACTCCTGCAGATAAAACTCATGCAGTCTACAAAGATTCGTCGACTATTGAATAGTCCGTTAATAACTACGTAGTATCTTGTAAAGAATAGATCATGGCAGGTTATTCGAATGAAGAATATTCTGATATAATACTGCTATACAGCGAAGTCGTCCTCAACTCAGGGGCCGCTTTTGCATTAAATAACCTTTCGAAAACTTAGCGTCTCCCTTCTATTTGTAAGATTCTTTTCTGTAAAATGTCATTTCCTACTAATTCGGTGATGCTGTTCAACTTTCTCCGTAGGTATTTTGTTTTCCATATCTCTCATAGATAGGGTTACTAACTTCCACATTTCGCCGCTAATGGCGCTGCCGTCAATCTGATCTGATCTGATAGCGCATGATCATTTTCCTATATCAATAACTAACTTCCCTAACTCTAGCTATCTTCGTTCAAAAGTTATTTGGGTGACTTAGGTCTTACCCGTGCACCCTGTATCTACATAAGACTAAGAGCTATTAACAAAATTCTACTATGCAATAAAATTTATTTTAGTATACATCAAACTTCATAGATTCGATCAAAAGGTTCAGTTGTTTCAGTTCATTTAATAATACAGATTAGTCAAATTGTATCAAGTCAAAAAAGACGGGATAGTCAAATAACAAAATCTACAAAATAAAATTAATATAAACGTATTTATAGCCAATTTATCAATAGGAAAGTAAGGCTTAGTAAATCGGTCAGTCTGTGTGTGCATGTTCCCCTAATAATTTCTTAGCCGTTGAGTGAATTTTCTAGTTAGATGCATATATAAGCATATTTTAAGCACAGTTGCATATTTGAAGAACAAAATAATCGTTTGTAATATCTTGAGTTGGTTCACAAATAAGCATCTAAAGAAATCAATTCAACGAGGAGTACCCGAGGCCATTTTTGAAGAATAGGAAAGTGAAGACCAAATTAAATGGATTTAAGTTCAAATAGCTAAAATAAAGTTTGTTTTAGACGGGAAGATCATTTAGAACCCATCCATGTATAATCATTGCTTCGGCTTCAGCGGCAGCATCGTTAACAGAAATCTTCAACCAGTTACTCAGCTCCAAAAAACAAAAGAGGATTTGGGCGAAGTTCCGGTTTATTAGGCTGCGGATAAATGATATTTTACCTCCGTATCATATGTGGAAGAATTATTGTGGTGTTATTACTTAACAGTAAAAAAATAATATGTAGCTATGTCGTAATCTTTGGAAACCGGAAGTGACTAATTGATGTGTTGGAAGCCATGTTTTTCCACTGGCACTTAGGACTTCTCCAATGTAATTTGTCTTTTACACCTCGCATTAGCTTTATTAGTTTCTCGAATGACTCTATGGGACAGATTAAGAACGCCATCAAGCTTTCAGGAAGATCCTTTTTATTGCCAAGAGACGTGGAACCATACTGTCACCTTGATCTGATTTCTCTTCACTTAAATTATTTATAAAATGAAATCCAAGTTTCCGTAAAAAAAAACAAAAATATCAAGTTTTTTGTTTTTAAAGAGCTTAACAAATTTCTTTAACAAGAAACTCGAAAGAACTGAAATCTAATGTAAATCTTAACGTGTGCATTGAAGGTTTTAATAAAGGCGCCGACACACTAAATTAATTGGAAAGGTAATCATTTAAAAAACAACAATACATAAAAAACGACTATCGATATTTCGCCATTACGACATGGCTTCGTATGATAAGTTTACAAAAATTACAAGAGTGTTTATAAATATTCTGACTAATTAAAATGTTTTTTGAGTTAAAGAAAAACAGGTACCCCCCCCCCCCCTTATATCAACTAAAGACGTAGTCTTATTCCATTCAATGCTCCCATTACAAATGTCGATATTTTGGAGAAACTCGGCAAATCTTCGAAAAACGCCTTTTACAGCACATTTATGCTATTAAAAAAAACATGATTTTAATTACTTGACAGCTAATCACTTAATCAATTTGAATAGCCCCCAAAATACTGTGTAGAGAGAGTAATCATTTCCTACGTAAATGCAAAGAATCGATTTTAATTTTAACAAATCCCGATTGCTGTAATGATTGCCTCTCTGTCATAGCTGAATATGGTCTCTGTAAAAAAACCAAAATCCCATCTTAAATCCCCTTCCCTTTTTTTTTTTTTTTGCTTTAAGTCGTTTATTCCTCTCAATTGTCTTCGAAAAGTCCACTCACAACAGGCAAAGGTAGTCTCGGATGTTCACGAGGGTCCACAGTGTTTCTTATGTCACAAACCTTCGAGCTACAGGAAGATCCGTAGAATGTGCACCTCCATTGCTCCCTCTTCCCACCTCATTGGCTTTCACTTTCACTGAAAATTTTTTTAATTGTCGTTGATCAAATTGTTAGAAACACTTTTGTAATCTTTGTAAACTTATCAGATGAAGCCACGTCGTAATGGCGAAACTAGTCGTTTTTTCTTTCTTAAATATTTACCTTTCTAATTGTCGGCGCCTTTATTATAAGTGAACGCCTACTTTCCTTACAATGTGATTTCTTAATTTTTTTTAATTTTAAAATCGTGATATTTAACAAAAACGAACAACTACATTTACATTCCGATTCTAATATCTACAGAATTCAAAACCAACAAATTTTCTATTTTCTGAAACATAATGAAGTAAATCCACATTATTTATCCGGGTTGTTGAAAGCTGTTTGATTTTAAGTGGTTTAGCAGTGGTTTATATTAATATTCTTATTTTCTAAAAATAATTAAACATTAATAGAAATAGAATTAAAACTTCGTTGTTTAGATTCCAATGCTTTTCTATGGGCATTTTTGTTGCCTTCTGATCCATTGACAAACGACTTCAAATAAAAACGTTAATAAATAAATCGTCCTTAGTAGTTAAATATAAATATCAAGTTTTTCATCTATTAGTCTAAGAAGATTCATCTGGCGGTATATTATTTTTAATGTAATTATATAAAAATCGTAATTACTAATAAGATACTTGTAGTCTTTATGATTGTTTGAGTTTTTCCTGGAGACTCGGCTAGAATAAGCTGTTTATAAACTACTTTTCTAGGATCATCAAGTCAGTCTGTCTCTATGTGTTTGTTCTCAGAATAACTTGAATTGAATCTTGAAAAGTGGCTTGCACATTCAAGGACAAGATACGGTCTAAGTTTTGTATTTTAAATTTGTGTGACTCCTTTTCGAAAATTACATACATAAATTAGTGTGAGAAGGAGCTTTTCGATCGATGTATTAAACAAAGGATCGTAATCCTATAATGTTTACGCGAGCTTAAAATAAGATTAAATTAGGTGGATTCAGAATTTAGATTTGCTATTTCTCTCAGACTACGATTAAAAAAAATAACCTTTCGTTTTCAGTATTTTAAAGGAATTAAAAAAAAAAAATAAAAGAAGAAAAAAAAATGAACAACTAATGATACCAAAGAAAGTAGGCTTTCAGTTCTTTCAGGAATTTCTTGTTTAAACTAAAAGTTATTTCTATATCGGTTAATCAACATACATGTAGAGAACTGTTACATTAAAATAGCCCTAATTATCACAGAGACATCTCAAACATGATTGGAACGACATTTATACATAAAATTGATAGGAAATTTGTTTTACATACAGTAGTTCACACTGGGCCTTAAAGTAAAAGAATAAGAACTATAGGAATCTGTTCCATGGGATTTAGGAAACTTTGATGAGAAAACTTCAGAGATCAGCGCTTACACATTAAGAATATATTAAAATAACGAATTTCTACATAGTATTTAGCCTAACTTTGGGGATTTTTGAAGGGCCGTGGTTATGCCCCAGTAACACTTTTTAGGCCTATTTATTAGTTATGTTAGATAGCCCACTGGGGCCCAAAGTTAGGCCTGTTATACAGATCCTAATGTTTTTAAAGAAAGAAAGAAACATCCACGCCCATGCCGGGATTGGAACTCAAATTCATACATCTCAGATGTGCTCTAAATGCTAGTTATCTAGCCTAAGTCCTGCTAAAAAGAATTTAAATTACAAAAAAATTTCTAATTTATTCTATTTTGTATCTTCGTAAGTGTACCTCCAGGTTTCGACAGACAAATAGAAATTATTTGTCTATCAGAACCTGAAAATAAACTTACGAAGATATAAAGAAAACTTAGCCGCAGCTGCTTTTGCGCCATTAAACACCAACCAACCAACCATATAAAGATAATTTCTACTCATCCTTCTTCGCAAAATTTAATACATCCTCAAAACGTGCAACACTTCATCAAACTAAATTAAATAAATTATTTATTGAATGAAAAATCACAGAATGAATCAGAAATCGAAGTAATTAGTTACTTCCGGAGTAGTTGTTACTTCCGGAGTCGGATGCGATGGTTGAAAGTAAATACAAAATTTGGCAAATACCAGTAGAACCGGAAAAGAGAGTTCATCCGGAAAAGAGTTGTGTTGCCATCTGATAGCCAAAACTTCCTTTTATAACATAAAATATATATTTTATATATTATGTATTTTACAATATAATAATAAGACACTCCTTTTCCGAAGATGAAAGTGTCAGTCATTTTGTTTTCTATTACAATAGCATTTTATCTTCACTGAACTTTGGTGCTTCCACTGGAAGTCTTTCATTCCTGTTGAGCCTCCATGGACACGCCCTGAATTTCTGATTCAGAATTATGATTTATCTGTTTATTATTGAGAAGGTTTATAGTTATCGTTAGTCTGATGAAAACTAACCCAAAACTGTACTAAATAATCTATCCTGGTTAAAAATATTTCGTAAATATATATTTTTTTTTTTGTATACTTGTAATATTGTTAATGGTTTCCATGACAAAAATATTTGAAATACCGTGAATAGAAATGTAAACACGTGATTGTGGTTCCTTCTTTAAAGAAGGAATTGATTTTATTAAAAAGGAAAATTTGCTTTTAAAGTTCTCTAAACATTTTGGTTATAAGCTATTAAAGGTATTTTTAATGTCTCTAATGGGTTAGGTAAGAACTTATAATAGAATGCTTTCTTTATAAAATATAAGTGAGATTCGTACTTTGAGATAAACCATTAGAGACATTAAAAATACCTTTAATAGTACGTAATCAAAAGAAAGCTTGTTTGTTAATTATTAAGTATGTTTATTTCACTTGGTATTTTGATAAAAGGTCAGAATCTTAATTATCGTTACAGATTATTTACAGAAGTGGAAAGACCTTTGTTATTCAAGAATGGTGCCTAATTTATTTTAAAAAAGGCAAACATCAAAGAATAGTATTGTTTATTGGTTTGTATCATTCTTTTTAACATATCGTTCTTTCTAACTAAAAGATGTAAATTTATAGATGCAAGCAAGCACAAATGTTAACCAGTTGAGGAGTAAATGTCAGCTGAAGCACGTTTAAAACCCCAGACAAACGTCTGAGTTAAAAGTACTTGAGTGAAAAGATTTGGTTAAAGAAGAATGGTGGTCCTGTCAAATGATTCATAAATGTCTTTCAAGTTGAAAGTCTTCGATTTTCAAGGCAGTTCTCGTAAGATCTTAAAGTATGTGTTGAAGATTTTGGCACTAGATTTCTGGATATGACATATACGAAGCAGTGGACGCCATTTATGTCACCCCTTCAACTAAATCGAAAGTAACTATGAATATTAATTGTCGCTGCCAAGAAAGATTGTTATGAAAATAAGTAAAACTTACACTGAAATGTATTTATTCGAAGCAACACAATATATCAAAATCTATTTATTTAAAGAGATTTCTCAAGATATGCAATGAAAATAAACGCAGGTTTATTTAGGTATGAAAAATTATATTAACAAAATGGTTACATGTTTCGACCTCATCTTTCGGCCTTTCTCGAACAATTGTACAGCCGTTAAGCACTGATATAAATTACAAACATTAGCATAGGAAGTACGTAATGAGCTCCATGACATAAACTGAATATATTCCCATTACTGCCAATAGACCTCTTCTTCCGACGCTTTAAGGCTTCACCAATGAGAGTCCAGGTTTTTATTGCATGGAATATGTCCATATGTTAAAAGCTTTATTCGAAAGATTTCTCTAATCAAATCTGATTAGAAATACCGCGAATCGTAAGACAAAAAGCTACAATTTGCTAAAAAGAAAGTTTTGTGTCGTTTTCATGACTTTAAAATAAAAAAAAATCAAACAACAAAAAGAAAAGTAACAATAACATTTGAAGGAAAGCAAGTTTATGTTCTTTTTAACAATTTTATTACTATTTTATACGCGTATCTTTTAAAAAATAAGGAATGGTTTACAAGGAGAGAGGGTGGAGTTAAGCGAACACCTGTTAGCGGAATAGTTACATGTTTCGAGTATTGAAGATTTGCTTTCATGTCCAGAAGTGGATGCCATAAACCAACGTGATTCAAAGTAATCAATGTAGACGTATCATCTACATTAGGATTGCACCAGAATAAATAATAATAAAGAAACAATAAAACACAGATAATATTTCATTTTAAAACTAGAATTGGTTTAACCTTAACGTTTGCATAACAATTGAATGAAAATAGGCCAACACGAGTAAGATTAAAAACTTTATGTGCATTTAAAAATAGGTGCAACTGGTTTCGCCGTTTTATGTACAAGGCTTCTTCAAGTGATATTGGAATACATAAGACATGGCTTTATAAGCCCTTTTTCACTTAATTCTTATTGGTGCTGTAAGATCTTATAAAGCCATATCTTATGTATTCCAATGTCACTTGAAGGAGCTTTGTACACAAAAAAGACGAAATCGGTTATACCTATTTTTAAATGCTTATAAAGTAGGCCAACACACTAGAGTAAGATTAAAGTGTGTTGGCCTACTTTTTACTCAACTAAAATTGGTGTTCCTGACTTTTTATTCTTA
>JAFIDM010025414.1:0-10330 GCA_023159025.1 Thereuonema tuberculata
ATAGAATTTATGTAAGTTTAATATGGTAGTTTTGATGATTTATTGACAATTTTTTTTTTTTTTAATTTAACGTTAGCAAGCTCTTGAAATGAGCAGGGAAATAAAAGAAAAATTAAATTAAAATTGTTGATATTTGAACCAAATTTAAAATTTAAAAATTTTTTAAACAATTTTTTTTTTTAACATTAAAAAAAAAATCTTTTAAATAATTGAGCAAGTTTAATGTTTCTTTTTGTTTTTTTGTTTTTTCTTTCCTTTTGTAAAGACCATAACTACGCATAGAGGGCACGGATAATAATGAGTTGTAAGTGCCTGGCATAGTTAAGTCGCCAAACACTTTCTTTGGAATTCCGCCTGAGACCTGGCTAAGATTCGTCCGTCGGTGAAATTTATGCCGTGTGAAATCCTGCTGGCATGAGTGTATGTGAGATATTGTTCATTTCTGAAGTTGTAGGCCCTTCGATGGTCCCCAACCGCTCAGACAGGGCCTGTTGGGTCTGCCCAACATAAATACAGGGGTGATGTATGCATTGAAGCGCGTACACTACTCCAGCTGTGGAAACATCACGATCGACAGTTTTTGTAAAGGAAGCCGCTATAGTAGTTTTGGCAGCGGAAGTGATGCATATATTGAAGGGTCTGCAAATCTTATTAATTTGAGAAAAAATGTGCGGATGACAAGTGATGGAGACAAATTGCTTACGTGGTTGTGTTTGCACTACAGTTGTCAAGTTATTGTAATAATTACTGATAACTTTTTAAATGCCTATCGATAAAATCCCTCGGATAGTCACTGTTAATATCTGTTTTGCTGTAATTAATTCATTAGCGAATAATTCGGAGGAACTAGATAACTTGAAACTCCTTTGAACCAACATTGTAATGATGTTAACCTTGAATGATAAAGGTACTTGGGAGTTAAAATTTAATGTGATGCCAGCGTTAGTAGCCTTACGGTAAATCGAAGTGTGAAACATACCTTCAGCTCGTCTTAAATAAACGTCGAGGCAGGGGATACCGCAGTTCTTTTCTTTCAATTTCAAATTGAATATCTTGGCTAATTTGGTTAAATATGTCCATTATACAGTGGAGAATAGATGACTCGGCATACAAAAGAATGTCATCGACATAACGCACAAATAATGGAAGTTTTACTTGCCCAATATCCAAGATCTCCAGAGCTTTTTCCTCGATGTATACCATAGTCCATTCTGCAAGCATCGCGGAGGCAGCCAAACCCATGAAAAGTCCTTCACTTTGCTTATAATATTTATCCTGGAAACAAAAATACTGTATATCAATGCCGATATTAAGGGTTTTAATTTACGAAATGCTTCCTTCTGCATGAAGTATAGGCTGTTCTTTTGCGTAATGTGCTGCAAAGCTTAGAAAATTAGATCTTTAGTTATGGAAGTTTAGAGAGCAATGGCATCCATGGAACAAAATTCACTATTCACTATTAAAATTTTAAATGCTTTACAATCAGATAAATTAAGTTTACCATTTGCTTTAATATTTTAATAAATTTTAGAATTTACTAAGAATATGTGATCAAACTTCTTAAAAGATTTGACAAATTTTCGAAGCATTTTTTGAGTTTGTGTTTAAATATTGTCAAGAATTTGAGCAACCGATTTAATCATAGAAAAACAAAATCCTGTAAAGTTACATTCTGCAAAGTGGATATCTTGTTTTCTAACATAATGTGGTGCTATAGGCTTTAATAAAGCTTCTTAATAAAAGTCTTGCCTGCTTTACAGAAAAACACAACATTGGAATGTGGAATGTAAGAAACATGAATCAGGGAAAACTGGATATTGTGAAAAGTGAAATGGAAACAACCAAATTGGAAATTTTGGGAATAAGTGAGCTCAAGTGGATCGGAAAGGGGCACTTTCAATCAGATGATTACAAGGTTTTCTACTCTGGCAATGATAAAATAAGAAGACACGGAGTAGCAATAATCATTAAGGAGAACATAGCCAATTGTGTTATTGGATACAATCCAATTAATGATAGAATAATATGTCTAAGAATACAAGGAAAAACCACTTAATTTCACAATAATACAAATTTATGCACCTACATCAGCTGCTGAAGAGGAGGATGTTGAGGAATTTTATGATAGTCTGCAGAAAGTAATAGATGATACCCCAAAAAGAGATGTTTTATTTATTTTGGGCGACTGGAATTCAGTAGTTGGAGAGATGGAAACAGATGGTATAACAGGAAGATTTGGTTTAGGAAGTCGTAATGATGCAGGAGCAAGACTAATACAATTTTGCGAAGACAATTCACTGTGGATTGCAAACACTTGGTTTAAACAATTTAAAAGAAGACTCTATACATGGACAACGCCCAATGGTCTTCATCGTAATCAAATAGACTACATTATGTGTAAAAGACGGTGGAAAAGTGCAGTCCTTTCAGCAAAAACACTACCAGGAGCAGACTGCGGAAGTGATCATGAATTATTAACGGCAAGAATCCGAATTAAACTTAAAAAGGTCCGCAGATATAGTGCAATAAAAAGATATGATCTGGAAAAAATCCCAAAAACTTTCACATTGAAAGTTGAAGAACGATTCAAAGTTTTAACTACTGATGAAAGAAGTCCTGATGATTTATGGTGCGAAATGAGAGATATCATTACTGAGGAAGCCGATAATTTAATACCAAAAAGTAAAAAGAAAAGGAAGACAAAATGGCTCTCTGATAAAGCAATTAAAATAGCTGAGAAAAGAAGAGAGGAAAAATCCAAGGGCAATTTGCAAGGAGTTAGACAATTAAATGCGGAATTTCAAAGACAAGGAAGAAAAGATAAGGAACTCTATATCAACATGGAATGTCAGAGAATAGAAGATGATAACTGTAAAGGGAGGACAAGAGATCTTTTTAAAAAGATTAGAGATATTACTGGGAAATTCACGCCTAGATTAGGAATAGTGAAAAGCAAAACAGGAAAAGATCTTACAGAGGGCACTGAGATCAAGAAGAGATGGATGGAATATACTGAAGACCTATACAAAAGGGATTCAAATCAAAAAGAAATATTTATTGAAAAAGAGTTTAGCGAAGAACCAATGATAATGGACTCTGAGGTAAGATGGGCAATAAAAGAACTACAAAAAGGGAAAGCACCGGGTACTGATGGAATACCATTAGAACTGATCAGGGAGGCGGGAGAAGAAGCTACTAGGGTACTAGGAGAAGTCTGTCGACAAGTATGGAAGAAGATCTTATGGCCTAAAGATTGGAAAAGATCGGTATACATTCCAATACCAAAAAAAGGAGATGCTAGAGAGTGTTCCAACAAGCGCACAATTGCATTGATCCCGCATGCCAGTAAAGTCATGCTTAAAATACTACAAAAAAGACTTGAATAATACATGGAGAGAGAAATGCCTAGAGAACAGGCAGGTTTTAGAAAGGGAAGAGGCACGAGGGATCAGATTCCAAACATGCGATGGATTATGGAGAAATCAAGGAAATTTCAAAAGGATATTTATCTATGCTTTATTTATTACAGCAAAGCATTCGATTGTGTTGACCATGAAAGACTATGGATTGGATTGAGATCTATGGGGATTCCAGAGCATCTGATACGACTATTAAGAGAACTGTATAGAGAGCAAGAGGCTACAGTAAGGACTGAGTCTGGTGATACAGAGTGGTTTAACATTGGAAAGGGAGTGCGACAGGGATGCATCCTCTCACCATACTTGTTCAACCTGTATAGCGAACACATTATAAAAAGAGCGGGACTAGAGGAATCAAAGGCTGGTGTGAAGATTGGAGGAATTAAGATTAACAACTTAAGATATGCAGATGATACCACCCTGTTGGCAGAAAATGAAAAAGACAGAATTTCTTCTAGGCATTGTAAAAGATGAAAGCTTAAAATTTGGACTTAGATTGAACATTAAGAAAACGAAGATCATGACAACAGGAAAAATAGGAGTGCTAAAAATCGGAGATGAGGTGATAGAGAAAGTCTCACACTTTGATTTTCTGGGATCAAGACTGGATGAGGATGGAGGATGCACAGAAGATATAGGGAAAAGAATCTTGTTGGGCCGGCGAGCAATGTCGAACCTGGAGAAAATAATGAAAGACAGAGACATCTCTAAATCTACCAAGATTAGGATTGTGAAAGCAATGGTTTTTCCCGTGATGATGTAGGGTTGTGAGAGTTGGACAATGCGAAAGAGGGAAAGAAAGAAAATCGACTCCTTTGAACTCTGGTGCTGGAGAAGACTTCTGAGAGTACCATGGACTGCAAGGAAGACTAACAAATGGGTTTTAGATCAGATTCAACCAATCTATTCGTTGGAAGCATTGATTTTAAGGCAAAAACTATCTTATTTTGGCCACATTATGAGAGCGGATAATTCCATTGAAAAGATAATCATGCTTGGGAAGGTAGAGGGGAAGAGAAGAAGAGGAAGACAACGAAGAAGATGGTTCGAAGATATAAAGGAAGCTACCGGGAATTCTTTGCAACAACTACGATATGCAGCAAATAATAGATCTGTTTGGAGAGCCTTAGTGCATGAGGTCACCAGAAGTCGTAGACGACTTGATGGAACCTAACAACAACAACAACAATAAAAGTCACAGCTACTTAGCTTTATTTATAAATTCTTCTTGACAATTAATTACAAAAAAAGAATAGAATATTTTAAAAGTGTTGAAATGAATATATACTAATATAAACAAACTGGATGGATCACGTGTCAATAGCAGTCGATAAGCTATTCTTTAAACTGCTTTCTTCATAAATTAAATATAAGCTCCAATATCAATGCAT
The DNA here is from genome assembly GCA_023159025.1 of Thereuonema tuberculata. Lineage (NCBI taxonomy): Eukaryota > Metazoa > Arthropoda > Chilopoda > Scutigeromorpha > Scutigeridae > Thereuonema > Thereuonema tuberculata. The sequence continues at coordinate 4,811 of JAFIDM010025414.1, forward strand.
ACATATCTCACTATTTCTTTTTTTGTCGATTTGGTTTTTGAACCCAAACATTTCGTTGTCTTGGACTCATTCTGTATTTTTTACTTTACTAAAGCATTTATCATTAATTTGCTTTAGATAATGACTTACGAATTCAACAAACATAAGTTATCTGATGAAGCTTTAATTTTTATTCTTCTTCTGGATCTCATCTCAAGTTCTTTCATTGCTGTTGTTTCAACACTGACAAATTCTATTGAATGTGAATAATCCCGTGTCTACTGGCAAAAATCCCGTGTCAACTGGCAAAATTCCCCTTCTTATCTGGGATATTTCTAGAATACGAATATTTACATGAAACATTATTATTTAAAAGATGCAATAAACATTAACTTCTGCCAAAGAACTTCATTAGGAACTACTGACTATGCAATTAGTGAAACAAGAAAATTACAGTACAAATTTACCTATTCCATATCTAATCATTGGGAATAACTTTCTGGATTATTACTGTAGTGAGGTAACCAAGTGAGAAAAATAGAATCAAATAGAAATTGTTCAGAACAAACCGATCAGACTAGTATACTAAACCGAGCAGTGGTTCCTAGTTCAATTAGAAAGCAATTCACTAGGTTAAGCTGTTTTTAGCGACCATTTTGGCAGCTATAGCGACCAAAATCAATAGCTATTGCGTCTGTCTCCACCCATAACAATTCCTGAACGGAAGGTCGGATCGACAAACGGATTTTACCATGGTCTTCAGAGGCCCAGACATAGGAATAATCTTTTCAGGGGCCAATGCTCCCCCCCTCCCCACATGTTCAAGATATTTGGCATTGTTGTAATTGGATTTTCACTATTAGCATACATGATAGAAATGAAACTACCCGAATTAAGTTGTGAGCTGTAGCTTGATCGATAGTCTCTCGGACCCATATGCTAAAGATTGTCGGTTCGAATCCGGATATATACTATGTTGTTGTTTTTATTTTGTTTTACGTTTTTTTTATTCTTAATCTTTTTTTTTTCTTAATGTCAGTGTGGATTTGTTTGTTTTTCTTATTTCCTAATTTTTTTCTTTATTTTTCTTATGAGAGGTAGGGGAAAGCGAGGAGAGATGACGCGCATTTCGATAATAATTTATATTTCCAAAATTTTGGAATTCATTTGAGAATGAATTATGCCAAATCATTCTACAGACATTAATTCTTAAAAAAAATTCTAGTTTATCCATTGCATCATTTAAACATATAAAAAATTACGTGTTATGAAAATATTATATTTTGCCATCTCTCCTCTTGCGGTAGGTGAGATGACGCGCTAAGGGTAGGAGAGAAGCCTTATTAAAAAATTATAGTAAATATAAAAGCCAGAAATTAAAGTTTTGAAACATTATTAATATAATTTTCTCGTTTTTGAAAGGTAATTGAAAAGAATAGAAAGTGTATTTGACATCAATTAATCACTTTATATTAATAAAGTTTAATGCTAACAGGAGACAATTATTACTTCGTATTGTCTCTGAATATCTTAATGAAATTTCTTAATTTTTTTTTCTCCCCAATCTTCCACATAAAGAATATAGTTTTGAATACAGCGAACAAGATTTCCTGTAGCCATCTTTTGCAAGACAGTTCTTTTCAGGTCTCATCGTTATTATTGTTCCTGGTTTTTAAAAATCAAAACTGCGTCATCTCTCCTCACATTATCAGGAGTCATCTGTCCTAAAACGATAAGAGAGATAACGCACCTAATATTTCCCCAACAAACATGGCCGAACACGAAAGCATTGTGAATACAATCCCGCCAAGAATCCAGTTTCAACTTCCAACAGCAGAAAATCCTTTATCGTTGCGATAAATATGCTGTGTGAAAATAATAAATCAATTACATGAAAATTCAGACACTTGTCAAGGTGAGTAGACGTAGAAATTCCCTCGCAGAATCCACAAATATTCACAAAAATGTAGAAGAATTTGACAACGTGTACACTCCACACCACTGTACAATCCGACTTTGCCTAAGTATCACCACGCTGGTTTAGAAATGTAAACTGAAACCGCGTCATCTCTCCTCGCTTTACCCTACTTTTTTATCATTAGTTTTAATTATTATTATTGGTCGCACTTACATTTATGCTTTAGCACAAAATTATATTCACTTGTACTTGTTTTCCTTTTATTCATTCTAACATCTCTGAACCTCTTGAAATGTGGGCTGTTATGAATGAAACGCAGGAGGAGAAAGCTAAGATTTATAATTTAGGCCCTCATTGTCTAAGCAGGACATTGATAGTTTCTACCTACATCCTACTCGAATCCTGGATTCAAAACAGGATCACCCACTTTTCTCCTGACAGAAACTGATAATAAATTCCTGTTCTTTTAAAGAAAAAGAAATTAATCAACTTTCGGGATAGTTCATGTAAATAGCAGCAGATAGATAGGTAGTTAGGTTAAAAATTGTCAGTAAAAAAATTTCAATTTACGAAGTATCTAATTTAGATCTGAGTAATTCAGGATCTGATCAAGGTGAGAGGGAAGGGAGTTGCATTAAAACAGTGGTGCCCAACCTTTCATAATATGGGGGCCAAACTTAACTTTGCTGTGAATTTCGCGGGCCACAAGGTATTAAATTTAAACGTTAAATGTGTTCAATCAAAAAAAAAGGTTTTTACACTTGACATATTAAAAAGGAGGACAATTCACAAAAGGCGGACATTTCTCAACGGAGGACAGAGCTTCAAAAAGGGAAAAGAGCGGGCCACATGTAACATCTTCACGGGCCGGATAAGGCCCGCGGGCCGTAGGTTGGGCATCACTGCACTAAAACAACAATGTTATTTATAAAATATTCATTTGGTATAAAATTATTAATTTATAAAATACTGAGTAAATTAATATTTGATTTTTTAAAATGTTTTATTCAATATATTTTAATCAATTAATTTAACATTTAAGAAGTAACAATCTTTGTTATTGTATTACTGATCAAAATTACAATAACATTTGCCACAGTTCTGTGAATATTAGTTTATACTCGTCAAAAGAGGAGAAAATTTCATGTTTACAAGTAACAGGTTTGTAAAACTTCATTCAAGAAACAAATTCATCAATTATAGAAGTTTGCTCATGAAGGGACACTATCAGTCATAATCATATATTTTTTAAAATCAATTCAAAACAAATTTGGAAATTTCTTTTCTGAAATATAATTATTTTTAAAACAGAAGCACATTAAAAAAAACGTACTTGAACTCAACAATGACATCACAAGACTACTGTGAGTTTGCAGTGCGTAGCATAAATTATCTAGAAGCAGAAGCTGACATTCACTTCAAAATAAACTTAGTTTAATTGGACCTTAGATCCAGCCAAGCATAAAATTCGGAATTGCACAACTGTTTTAATAAACAGTTACTATAACCTATTTCCTTTTGTATGAGAACTTTTGAACACTGACGATTTGAGGAAGAAAAAAAAGGCTCGCTGAAATAACAAATCTTAGAACTCAATGGATGCCAGTATTCAGTACATACTTAACTGCACAGCTGAACTCGTTATCATCGATCTTGACAAAATGATCTTCTGAATATACAACTTGCAGTGTAAACCCGTTACCACACTTACGGTGTTGAATAGCTTCAATCACATATTTGTTGATAATATCGTCCGACTCCGGACAGCAGTTGAATGGCTTCGGAGGTGGATTACATTTTGGTGGACAAGGAGAAGCTCGAGGTTTTGAGCATTTGGAAGGACATGTGATGCTTTGCGACAGCACTGTGGTCGACACGCCGGAGCAGACGGTGCAGGACATGGCGATAGACAAGAGCTCGAGGATTTGAACATTTGGGAGGACAGCGTGGCGCTTTCTTCTTCACTCCTCATGTAGGCAAGCAGGTTCAATACTGCCCATTGGAATTTGAAACCAAACCAAAAAAAAAATCAAAAATAGAAAAAAAATTATATTTGGTGAATAGTAGGCTACAATCGGGGTTCTGTTTTCAAAATTGTCACGAGTGGAACCAGGATGTTTTTAAAGTTTTGGATTCAGAGTGATTCATAAAGCGACGACATGGACTGTCCACTACCTTCCTGTCCGCCATCAGGTTGTCTCCACGTTGTTCTCATCCATGTTGTCCATCGCCATGTCCTGCACCGTGTGCTCCTGGCGTGTCGACTACAGTGCTGTCGCAAAGCACCAGGGTGGTCCTTCCAAATGCTCAAAACCTCGAGCTCCTCCTTGTCCACCTAAATATAATCCACCTCCGAAGCCATTCCGGAGCCGGACGATATTATCAACAAATATGTGATTGAGGCTATTCAACACCATAAAGGTGGTAAATGGTCTACACTGCAACAGATTAAGTTATACATTTCAGAAGATGCATTTTTTCAAACTTAATAGATGTTATGGATTTTGTAGTTGCAGTATCATTACAGAAACCATAATTCAAGACAATATTCTAATTATAAAAAGAATTTTACGTGCATTGTTCATAGTGAATTTTATAAATAAAAGTCGATGCACCTGGCTGCAAATGCATCAATAAATATCAAATAACTTTGTACAATTTATCTTACATTTCTCTGCTTCAATTATACATTTTAAAACTTAAATATCTTAGATGTAGAATGATGATCAGAATTAACATACATTAGCAAAACTAAAAGAAAGTGTAAAACAAAATGAATATTCTTTTTTTCTTTTTGTGAAAATATAAACATTGGATGGTTGGTAGCTTGTAATTGCGCAAAAGCATCTTTGGCTAAGCTGAGCCAAAAAACGAAAAAATTAGAATAAAAAAGAAAATGAAATGAAAAATGAACTGTCAAGATAAGAAAGGGCAGAGAAAGGAACAGAAATCAAGAAAAGAACAGGTGGTGTCCAAAGTAGATGGTAGTAAATCATCTGTAGTGGAAATAAGAAAATAAAAAATCTACAACAAATTGGCAAGGCCACATTGATGAAGGAAGCTTAAAACTGATGGAAAGGGAAAAAAGATCATTGTTATTTAAAAGTAAGGAAATATCAGAAGGAACAGGAAATTTAAAAAAAAGGATGAAAGCACTGACGATGATGTTGAGTAACTGGACATTCAATTAAAATTATTGGTTAAAACAATAGCTATAATGGTTAAAACATTGCACGTAGCATTAATTTACAATTTATTATGTTTACAAATCTGTAAACCTAAAATAACATACATATTATAATTTTAGGTTTACAGATTTTTTACAAATGATTTTTTTGTAGTCAACCTATCGATTTTAAATGTGTAAAGATATTTTAGGTTTACATATTTTAGTTTCTTATACAGGGTGTTTCAAAAATACACGGCATAATTTCAGGTATGTATTTACCACATGTAGACAATCAAAATACAACATATGTCCGGAAATGCTTCATTTCCGAGTTATGGCCTTCACAACATTGAAAATCACCGGAACGTTTTTCGTTCCGCCGGTCGTTGCCATTACAGAAGATGTTCAAAATGACCACCTCCTGCTTGAATACAGACCTCACATCGATGTCTCA
>JAFIDM010025415.1:0-10330 GCA_023159025.1 Thereuonema tuberculata
TCAACAATTCGGCCACTCCTCTATTAATTGTCACCTCCCAACAAAGTGTGTCAAATGTGCAGGCCCGCATCTAGGACGCAACTGCCCTAAGAACTCCACCGACCTCCCGATGTGAAGGCGATCATGTTGCCGGTTGGAAGGGATGCCCGGCACACACCCGGAAGGTCCACCGCCGCCGCGTCCGTGCGGCCGGTCAACGAGCTCCGCCTACCCAAACTCGCCCAGTTTTATACAGCAATAAAAAATATTCACATTTATAATTTTTTTGAGAAATAATTTGAAATTTCAATGCTTTGCCTACTTCCCAAAATATTTTTCTTACGTTAATTGTAACACGGAATAAAATTATATATTTTCTTTTAATTGAAAAAGACTTTATTTACTTTAAATTAATAAATTTAATCTCAAAATCACTAATTTGATCTCTTATTTCTAACAGTTTTATTTTGTATAGGAATTTTCCACTAATCTATATTACTAAAATCTTTTATTTCTCTGTCTGTCTTTCTGTCTGTCCGGCGCAATTTTCTGTGAGAATGGAAAATAGAAATAATTTTTGCAATGAAACATCCGTGACAGGAATCGAACCTACAACCTCCTTATCCGAAGTCAGATGTCTTATCCTTTAGGCCATAGGGACTACTACTCTCTTCATATTGTTTTTTGACTTATATCTACCCCCATCAATAAGGAATGTATTCAACCTTTCTTTTGAATCTCAAGATTGTTTATTTATTTCCCATCCGTCAGTTTATTTGTAATTCGAAAATGATATTTAGAACTACAATTGCCGAAACGTTGCAATATTTTAAATATTCTTACTTAACCAAATTCTATGTGATATTGAAAAATATGTGAAAAATATATACACGGCAGATGTTGGAGTAAAGAAAACAGTCAAGAAAGAAAGAAGCACTCTTTTTTTTGAGGTGGAATACCGAAAAAAATCACTATTTGCAGCTCAAAAACCATCAATATTTGTAACTCAAACGTCATTGAAAAGTGACAATTACAATTAAAATGAGAGTCAAAAAAGAAAGAAGGAGTACTTCTAATAGATAGAATACTAAAAAAAATCACTATTTTTAACTCAGAAACCATCAATATTTGGAACACAAAAGCCACTGAAAAGTGACAATTAGAATAAAAAAGAGACCCAAAAAAGAAGAAAGCAATATTTCTATTAGATAGAATACTGAACACTATTATAACTCAGGAACCACTGAAAAGTATCAATTGGAATAAAAAAAGAGTCAAGAAAGAAAGATGCACTATTTCTATTAGGTAGAATACTGCTCAGAAGTTATACTGCGACACATCGTTCTTGATGATCCCGAATTTTCTCGATTTCACGTGATTGACGCGAGAATAGCCTCTATCCATGTCTTCTCACAAAATGGCGAGAAACATTGCTCAAAGTAGCCCCCAAAAAATTATATTGCTAGTTGAAGAATATTTTCGTAGAGAATTAATAAATGGAGGACCTCTCATTCCTTTAGAAAGAGTTCAAGACAGAGTAGCTGCAGCGACAGGTTTATCCAAAGCCTCAATCACTAGAATACGTCGACAAAGCAAGAAGCGCGGGAAAGAAGGCTTATCGACTCTGAGAAAGAAGCGACCACGAGCAAGCCCCATTACTGATGTAGACGATTTGACCGATGCCTTATTCGCCGCTGCATCCATCGTCTCTACGCTTAAGGTAAAAATCCTACCTTAAAAATGTTATTCGAAGTAGTTAAGACTGAAAGGATCAAAGGAATCGCTTCGTAGGCTACTGCATAGAATTGGATATAAGTGGAAGAGATGCGACAACCGTTTAGTCCTATACGAACGTGAAGATATTGTGCTCCGACGCCGAGAGTTTTTGCGAAGTTATCGCACTTTCAAATCGGAAGGGAGACCAATTGTATGGCTGCATGAGACATGGCTTCACATGGATCAAATTCCAACAAGAGGGTGGCAAGATGTAACGGCCGCATGCGTTCGCAAAGACGGGCCTGGACCACGCTTCATTGTCGTTCATGCAGGAAGTGAAAAAGGATTTATTCCAGACGCCTCATTAATGTTCCAGTCAGGTAAGAAGACTGGAGATTATCATCATGAAATGAACGGTGATAATTTTAAATTGTGGTTTGAAACGCAGCTTCTGCCAAATCTTCCTTTACACAGCGTTGTGATAATGGACAATGCACCATATCATAGCGTACAACTTGATAAAGCCTCTACGACGAATACGCGGAAAGCAGAAATTGCAGCCTGGATGAATCGCCATCGGATTGTCTACCGCAACGATGAACTGAAGTGCGAATTACTGCAACATGTACGAAATCATGCCAGGAAGAGATATGTGATTGATACTCTGTGCGATGTCAATGGTCACTATGTTTTAAGACTACCTCCCTATCACTGCGATTTAAATCCAATTGAATTAATTTGGGCTCAATGCAAGCAATATTTTGAAACTAGAAACGGATTGAGTAATCAGTTTAATGCAGACAGAACTCGCACAATATGGGAGGAAGCCCTTAACAACGTCACTGCTGCCAACTGGCAAAATGCAGTCAGACACGTGGATAACCTTGCAGACGAGTATTGGATTCGTGATGGAATAGTTGATGAAAGAGTGGAACCTTGCATAATCTCACTGCCACATCCTGCGCCGGAAGATGAGGAGTCGGTAATTGATGAAGATAACAGCGACTTCGACGATATTGCTCCCCTGGACGATTCCTCCGATAGTAGTTGAAAAACAACAAAATTACCTTTAAAGGCCCTTTTCAGGGCCACAAAGTATATGAACGAGCTGCCAAGCATACTGATCGCCCACAAAAATAATTGCTAAAATATTAGAAAACTTTAATTTTACAAATTTCTTAATTGAAACCAAACAAAACAAAATACCAAATAAACTAATAGCATTATGTAAATACGACATTTATATACAAATAAATATACGACAAACCATTTTAAATTTAAAATGCAATATTACTTAACGAATTAATCATCAAAAAGGCACAAATGCAGATTTTACATTTATTTTATTTGCTATTTGCTAATCACAAAAATCAAAACCAAATAAAAAAAAGCATGAATGTTTCCTATATATTTTCTTTTACAATTCATTGAAATATTTAAATTACTTATAATGCGGGGAAATGCACGAGACTTTTACTACATTTTAATATAGTTTTCATAAATTGAAAACATCAATAAACAAACAATAAATTCATTAGGTAGCAATTTCCTAGTGACAGACATTCAAAATTCTACATTCCTTGAGACCTGCTGAAGAGGCTAATGGCCAAATCTCGTGATTTTCGAAAATCTCGCGCAAACGTGATCATCAAGAACGATGTGTCGGATAGTAGACGTCTTGGCCATTAGACCACGAGGCCTACATTCTAATCTCTATAAAAAAAATAAAAATACAGTAAAACCCCGTTATTACGCTCCCGCTTATAGCACTATCCCGTTCTTTACGCTCCTTTCATACGGTCCCTGGAATTTTCTATGTAACTCTATATACTTTTACCCTCTTATAACGCTTCAAATCCCGCATGTAGCGCTTTTTTTATATCGGAAGTTTTGTATCGAAAAGAAATGTAACAAGCTAAGATTATTTTCTTTCCCTGGTAGGAGGGAATCTTTGAATTCTTTGAAAGTGCGGTCTATGATACAGTAAGTTAGTGCAAAATGTCGAAGCGGAAATCCCTTTCTATAGCTGAAAAATTGCAAATTCTCCGTAAGTACGACGAGAATTCTACACTAAGTCAGAAGGATTTCGCAGAATCTCTAGGAATTCCCTCATCCAGTCTGAGAACAATAATAAAAAATAAGAATGGAATTACCAATGCAGCGAAGGGTGGTTGCAAACGTAAAAATGTAAAGTGTGGAAAATATGAAGATGCCGAGGAAATTCTAATTGAATGGATTCATCAGTCCCGTAATGCTTCAGTGCCATTAAGTGACCCAATCATTCAAGAAAAAGCGCGTGAAATAGCGGGCAGTGCACTAAATCTGCTCCGAAAATAAATTAGTGTTGCTCCTAGTGGTGCATCAATTGATGTTAAAAGTTACTTGAACCGCATTGAAAATGTCATAATTCATAACAGTAGCACACACACACGGCAAACCACAATCAAAGATTTTTTTTATAATAGAAAATAAGCTCACATTTGCACTATATCTATTGCAGAATCAAGTATCTTTCCTGTAAAATGGTGTCTAAATGTTTCCCTATCTCATAAATCATTTCCCGTCTATAGCGCTATCCCGCTTATTACGCTTGTAGGTCATGGTCCCTTGACGAGCGTAATAACGGGGTTTTTACTTTATATCATAGGTATATAATTTACACGCTCGTTCTGAAAGCAGTCGTAGATTAAGAGAATATAGACATCAAAAATTAAATTAAAAAAAAAACTTTTAAAAAATTTTAGTTTTAGTTTACTTGATGTAATTTGTGTGTGTGTGTGTTTTCTTTTTTAATAAATAAAAAATTGTTTTCCGTTATATAAGCGAGGCTTCCGGAGCGAAGCGACGGGTAGCCGACTAGTGTTATATAATTAAAAGAAAACTATAATAAATAAATGATTCATTCAATCAAATGTATAAGCTTATTATTTGTTTTAATCAATTGTTTTCTAATGGCAGCGATTTAGTATTAATGAAAAGAAAGGATTTTTCTGTGTAATTAAGGAAATATTAGTAATGAAAGAAATAAATATTCATAAAGCATTGCATGGTAGAGAACATTGCATTTTATTATAGGATATATTTTTGCAATATGTATTACAAAATAATAAAAACAAAATAATTCAAGTTTATAAAAATAATCACAGATTGCTTATGTTTTACATCACATTAAAACAGATGTTGAATTTAGATGGAACGATGAATGAATCAAATAAAGATTCTTTCTAAATTTAGTTCATTTAAATGTAGGCTACGTTGATTCCAATGTTGAGTCCAACAGAATAAAATAGCAAAGTTTTTTAAAGTAATTACCAATGGCAGTTGTTTCATTACATGGAATATGTTTAAGCATCTTCATTCATCGTAAGAATATCTTCTTGTGAGTCATATTCTGAACTCCAGCTAAAAATGCCTCTGCACGTCCAGGTTCTCCAGTCCCATACATAGCCTATCCGACATGGATTGCTTTTAAAAATATAAAAGTTTCGCACAGAAACCACACTGACACCTACAAATAGCAACAGTCCAAACAGCAACAACAAAGTTAATCGGCTCATTGCTGCAGTTTCAAATTGACTTTCACTTAAAGGAGTCAATTCCAATCTAAATACTGTGGTTAACATGTTTTCGATGAAAAGGTAACAGTCGGATTTCCGCTGGTTTACGTCAGCATTTCAAGAAATACACCCACACGAGAAATATAGCGGAAATGGGATTTTCCTTTTCTTATTTTTTGTTTTCTTAAAATGAAACTAGTTATTATTAAAAATAATTGAAATCTTCAATTGCTGATTGTTCCAACTTTTCTAATTAAAGTGGATGTTGATCTACTTTAGAAATAATTATTTACATAAGTATTTAAATCAGACTTTTAAAATTCTAAACATTTCTACAATTCATGAATTCTCAACTATAAACCTATTAAAATTATCACACAAGTGAAGCATCTATTACATATTGCACTATCTGTAAAATTCTCACTTCATAAATTTATTAAACAATAAAGATTTCATTTAATTTCCGTAATTACAATTCTTCGTCATTACGGATGGCCAACTGCAGATGACGGGGGATGATACGGGATTTCTTGTTGTCAAGTGCAGCGTTACCGGCCAACTCAAGAACTTCAGCGGCCGATCAAACGTACACCTTCTTGATAAAGATTAAAAAAGTCGACAATTGGGCGGATATCTGGAACCTCCGCTCGCTCATGGGAGTCAGGATTTCATTGGGAGACTTCAAGCCGAAACATGGTCTCCCGCAATGCTATAATTGTCAACAATTCGGCCACTCCTCTATTAATTGTCACCTCCCAACAAAGTGTGTCAAATGTGCAGGCCCGCATCTAGGACGTAACTGCCCTAAGAACCCCACTGACCCCCTTATAGTCCGGCCGATATGTGAAAAAAATTGGAAGAATTGTGCCTTTAATGATAGAAGCATACAACTTGGGGCATATATACTACATATATTAAGATTTAATTTTTGGATATGAGGCCATCTCAGATTTCCCCTATTACAGTAATGGCGGACATTCAAAATGGCGGCCTCTGAATATACATATATTTTAAGTGTGCCTTTTTATTATTATTTGATAATGATAATAGCGTATTACATGTGATTTTACATGAATTGATGTTATAAATATGTATGAATGTCATTTTTAAAGGGTTCCCCTGTACCTCGTACCCGCAGGGCTCATCAAATCACAGCCAGCTGCCTATATTTACTTATGCAGCAGACTTACTGTGACTACAGCCAACACATAGAGCATAGCAGTCAAGTTAAGTCATTTGAAGAGTGATGTAAAGAAAGTGTTGATGTATATCCCCAATTTAGATTCTGTATTATCGTTCGAAAACTAGAACTCCTTTTGTTGGCTTTTGTTAGAGCAATACGAGAAGATGATTTTGATGTAGAGGCGCTATCCAGTATTGTTGCCTGGTTCTTTTCTCTTGACCATACTCACTATACGAGATGGAAATTGCTGTCCACTTACCTGACATGATTTCACTTAAACAGAATCAGCTTGCCACCTATGAAGAATTCATGAAAGGAAAGTTTGTCACAAAAAAAAAAAAAAAAAAAAAAAAACAATTAGTGCATTCTCTGCTATTGCTATTGATCAGGCCCATGAACAAAATAACGCATCAATCAAAGATGATGGAGGAGGTATAGACGTAACAGAAAACTCAAAAGTTCTGCTTCGTTGGATGGTATATTGACTGCTTTGGCCCGCTTAGTTGAAAAATTTAATTCTACCAAGACAGAGAGATGGGAAAAAGATGAGCGTCGCAGAAGATAACAAGCATTAACAGATGGCATTTGCAATAGATGTCAAGTCATCTTGACTCATGTAATGCAAGATCTGGGAAACCCATTCAGTGAAAACAGCTCTGATCTTCCGGTACTTCACAACAGAAATATCGTACATAAGGCAGTTCTAACACATTGTTAAATATTGAAAAAACTGGAATTGAACAGTAAGAGCTATATGTCAGAGAGAGGCTTATTAATAAAATTAAACGTATATCAGATCCTATTAAGCGGAATAACCTGTACCTCTTCAGCCGTTCTCCAGTTTGTGAAAAGTCTAAAAAACAGTTACAATTGACACCACTGAAGAATGACTGCTCGTTGTTCTCTAGATTGTACATTGCTTCACAGATTTGGATGAGTTCTTTAGACACGAGAACCGAGCTTATTCTCCAGCTGTCGAAGTTGAGGAGTCAAAGAATCGGAACAAAGCCAGCTTTATTGACTTGTCTTGAAGGACTTGCACCTACTAGCACTATCAAACCAACAGCAGAAATTACAATCATTGACGGTGCTACAATTGTCAACATGCTGCGACCAGGATTGGCAATTGTAGCAATGATGCAAAAACATTTGAAGATTATGCCAATATTGTATTCATACCCTACATCAAAGCTCAGCTTCAACGTGTAAGAAGGATAGACATCTTCTGGGACATGTACATGATTAACAGCTTGAAGAGTGACACATGCAGCAAAACGGGAAAAGGTGTTCGAAAACGTGTTGAACCAAGAAGTTCACTTCCTAAAAACTGGAGGAGTTTCTCTGGATTGATGAAAATAAGACTGACTCGTTCTCTTTCTTAGCTAAAACATTAGCAGCTATTTCCACTGACAAGCAGGTGATTACCACACTTGGTAGCGATGCTCTTACTATAAATCGTCAAGATGTTTTAGGACTGGCTCCATGCACACACGAAGAAGCTGACACTCGAATCCTACTTCATTGATGTGATGCTGCGCGGCAAGGATGTACTAAAGCCGAAATACGCACTGTTGACACCGATGTTTTAGTTCTTGCCATCTTATCAACGTCTAAACATTGAGGAACTGTGGGTTGCTTTTGAAATGGGAAAGAACTACCGATCTTCGTCGCGCATGACTTAGCAAGATCTTTGGGTCGTGACCGTTGTACTGCCTTACCATTGTTTCATGCAATAACTGGGTGTGACACTGTATCCTTCTTTGGAGGAAGTGGCAAAAGGAACACATGGGACACCTGGAATGCATCTCCAGATATTACCGCTACTTTTTGTGGATTGGCTGACATACCTACTCAGTAGACTGTAAAAGATAGGCTGAAACCAATGGAGAGATTTATAATTTTGCTATATGACCGTACTAGCAGCGACCAAATGTGTTAATGATGCAAGAAAACACCTGTTTATTCAGAAAGGTTGAGCAATTGACAATCTGCCTGCTTCGCAAGACGCTCTCATTCAACATACAAGGAGAGGTATGCTCCCGTCACCAAGTGATTGGGGTTGGAAAAAGGTTGAACGTGGATGGGAAAGATCTTGGACAATCCTACCAGAGGCTTCGCAAGCATGCAGGGAACTCGTACGATGTGGCTGCAAGAAAGGCTGCATGCGACAGTGTCAATGTAGGAAGGCCGCCCTACAGTATATCGCTCTTTGTGCTTGTGGTGCTCTTATATCGAATTTTGAATCTAATCTATTATCTATTACATCTAATCTATTAAGTATAATCTAATCTATTATAGATTATTTAGAGTTCTATACAATACAGACAATGCAGTATTTGTATTTCCATTAAATATTCCATCAAACATTTGTTATAAATAGATTATAAATAAATATTTTATAAATAAAATTTAGTATATTTTATTAATAATAGCAAACTACATGCATAAACAACAATTACTCGCCATTGCTGTCATTTAACATCATCAAATATCATTTAAAAGGAGCACATAAAATATATTCAGAGACCGCCATTTTGAATGTCGGCCATTACTGTAATAGGGGAAATCTGAGATGGCCTCATATCCAAAATTAAATCTTAATATATGTAGTATATGTGCCCCAAGTTGTATGCTTCTATCATTAAAGGCACAATTCTTCCAATTTTTTTCACATATCGGCCGGACTATATGGACTCCCAAGGGTCTGAGTGTGGAGAGAATCATTCGCGATGATGATTTTTGGAAAAAAAACATGTTCGATAAATTGGAGCGATTTTATAAGCAGTGTTTGCCGCCTGAAATAGTGGATTCACCGAAACAATGGAATTTAGAAATCCGTGATCCGGAATACATTATTCAAGCAATCAATCAAGCTGCTGCAAAGAAAGCAACAAACAAAAAAAAAAGGAAGGGGAATTAATATTATAATGTACATTCTATTTTCAAATATAAGAAGTTTATAAGTATTTGAAAATTAGATTGAAATTATCTTTGTTTTCTTGTATTCACAAGCATGTAATTACTCTATGACATTATTTTTTTTTTCCAACAAATATTGATCATAGAAAATGAAGACATGAAAATTAAGGTAATGTCAAGAGTAGCAATACTAAAGCCTGTTTTACATTTACCATTTCACTCGCCATAACCTGGACATTTCACTCGCCATCACCTGGACATCACAGATGTCCAGTAAATGGAGAGCTATAGAGTCTGGGCTATTTTCGAAGAAATGTCGAGACAGCAGATGGCTGGACATTTGACACCAGCGCTCCTGGTGACGAATTGTAGAACTTGGAAGTCCAATCGATTTGTATCTATTTATTCGAAATTACCGATTACAAAAAAGATTTTCACGATCGGAGGGCATCTTTTCTTTATGTTTTCGTGGATGCTTTCATAAAATGTTACATTATTAATCAAAATCATTTCAGAATTTCGGCTTGAAAATTCGAATCGACAGCGACCGAGCATCTCGAAAAGATCTCGCCATTGATCGAGATTTAACGAGACTGAATTATTTATCGAAACTGAAAACAAAGAACACAAAACGATGAAAAAAAACATGAATATTTCCTATTTTAATTAATTAAAGACATTCTTTCACCTATCCGATGCATTGACTAAATGCTTTTATATAAATCAATGCTATTTTTTTCGTAAATAAAACGTAGGCATGATGACAATTGAGAAGTGTAAATGTTCCGTGTGATGGAAGGCGTTATGGTAAGTGTAAAGCGGTACACTAATCACTCGCAATCTACCCTGACATGACCTCCGTTATGGCTTGCATTTATGGCGAGTAAAATAGTAAATGTAAAACGGCCTTTATACTAGTGATGTTTTTGGTAATGGATTTTTTTTATTTTATTTTTTTTTTTTTTTGGGGGGGGGG
>JAFIDM010025416.1:0-10329 GCA_023159025.1 Thereuonema tuberculata
TGAAATAAAACAAAATGAAAGTACCATATTTTAATTACTTCCACAGTTTACTCCCCCTACTTTCTTTTCTGTTTTATTTCTAAAATACACAATTTAGTATTTACTTTAAATTATTATTAATGTAACATAATACAGATTCTATAATTAAATACAATTACAGTATTTAGCACTCGTACTATCATATTCATTTAATTTTCTTTTCATGTTTCCCAAAAATGTGAGAAGTGTGGGAGAAAAAAAAAAAAAAAAGAAGTTTGTTTCCCCTTTAATTTTTTTTTTATATCTAGTGGAAAAATCAATTATCCTTTTTTCACCTTACATGAAATCTTCAAGTAGACGACGTTAAACCGAATTTTAGCATAGCAGATCCCAGTTTATTACTTGCTACCGGTTTCGTCAGTACGTCTGCAATATTTTTGTCACTTTGTACATACACGGGAACTATTTCTCCCTTTTCCACATAATCTTTTACGACATGATATCGCAAGTTGACATGTCGGCTTCTTTTCATGTTGTCTTCAGAATTAGCCAACTTGATTGCAGCAACATTATCACAATACAGCTTCGTGGGCTTGGCAACTTGACTGTCCTGTCCTATTTCGTACAAGAAACTTGTAATTGACTTGATTCTGTTGCAGGCTGCAGCCATGGATAAATATTCGGCTTCCTGGGACGATTGCGCAATGACGTCCTGTCTAAGAGTTTTCCAAATCACGGCTCCACTGTTCATTATTAAAACGTAGCCACTCGTAGATTTGCTATCTCTTCCCGAGTCGTTCCAAGTTGCGTCACAGAACGCTGTTAACTTCTCCAGGCTCTTCGAATATTCTAGTTTCCAATCGACAGTGCCAGAGAGATATCTGAGTACTCTCCGAAGTGCTACCATGTCGACTCTGCCAGGTTTTCTCACCTTACGTGATAACGCATGTATCGCTAGGGTTATGTCTGGTCTCGTCGTGTTACTGAGATATGACAGACTTCCCAATACGCTGCGAAAGATATTGTGATCTTTCTCGCTTAACGGCTGACTCTCATTGTCATCCGTACCGTATTTTCTGCTTACTTCTGCCGGAGTTGCTGCACTCTTGCAATCCGTCAACTGCTGATCTTCTAGAAGTCTTTTAATAAAAAGTCTTTGTGACAATGTCACTCTTTGATCTTCTCGATTATACTCAATCTTCATCCCAAGATATGAATTAATTTCACCTAGATCAGTAACGCCAAATCTTTTATTCAGGTGGTCTTTGATCTCTTGAATCTTTTCCAATTTGGACCCGAAGATGAGTATATCATCGACATGTACGTAAATGATAATATGGTGGTCAAGTTTTCGTGATGTGAACACGCACACGTCCGTCTTCGTGTTTGCAAACCCCATCCTTAGAAGTTCAGCCTTTAACGTCTTGTGCCACGTTAGACCCGCTTGCTTCAATAACCCAACAGTTTCGACTACCATCCAGTTGTCATTTTCAAGTGAAGGTAAGCGACAGAAGAAGTTTTTTCTTTTGTCGTCGTTTTTGGCACGTTTTTATGATCATTCTAAATTTACATGAAATTTCAAGTAAAAAATTTACCATTAACGAATGAATAAAGAGAAAGAAAATGTAAATATATCCGATTTAAAATCTTTGTCCTCCTTTGAAATTTTAATTTAAATTTCATCTTTCAAAAATTTATTTTATGTTTGTAATTACGTTTCAATAGAGTTTTGTTTTCTTTATCTTAATTATTTTAATAAGAATATTGTAAAAAATTCCGAAATGTTATCGTCCGACTACGATACCTTGAAGATCGAAAAATTTCCATAGCCCCTATCATATCAGCACTAGCCTCTTTCAGAGGTTTCGAGCAATGTCACATTACAACTACAATACAAAAAAATTGGCTTTAATGATTTAAAAGGAATGCTGTACTATTCGTTTTATCTTATATTGAAAGCGGTCAACTAATAACTTAAGTTTTACAAGTATTTCTTTTAATTTTTTTTTTTGATGGAGCGCATGCGTCAACACAAGACGTCCAAAAATTCGCTCTTACTTCAAGTCATCAATTACTGTAATTAACTACAATATTTTCTCTAGTAAGCAGTAGAAGGAGTTCTTCAAAACACAGAATCATGAGTGAATACATTAAACCAGCGGTTCCCAACCGGTGGGTCGCGACTTGATCCTAAAACTATCAGAAACCATCGAATAAACCATCAGAAAAGATCAGAAAAATCGAAAATCGATCATATATAAGGAAGGGATACAATACAAATATGATTTTATTCTATTTCTTCTATTCCTATATATGTGGAGGTATTCCGATAATGAAAGGTGGGCCGCCAGCTGAAAAAGGTTGGGAACCGCTGCATTAAACTAAAAATTAAATGCATTGAATGTAATAAATTGCTTAAATCGGAGGAATTAAGATGTCTGTCCTGCGGCGCCGAACAACATGAAGGTTGCCTGAGGGAGAGAGACTTACCTGAAATTTCAACACCATCTAGAAGAAAGGCATGGAAATGCGACAAGTGTAAAAGAATCACCACTCGAAATAAGAAAATCATATCTGATAAACATGAAAACAAGGCAATACCCAGACATCACTTTCAAGATGAAAGGTTGATGTAACCTTCCCCGAGAAGACTACAATGGTTGCGACCAACGAGAACATTGGAATTGAATTGGGTCAAACCATTTTAAAGGATCTTTCTGAAATAAGAAAATCTATTGACTTTGTGAGTAAACAATATGAAGAAATTCTAAGTAAAATGCAGAAATATCAGGACAACCAAAAGAAAATCTCAGAAAATATAAAGTAATAAATGAAAATAATTATTTTAAAGAGAAAATACAAAAATTGGAAGAAAACATTGACAAACTAGAAATTCAATAAAGGAAAAATAACCTAGAAATTGTAGGAGTACAACCTGTAAAGAAAGTATAAACTCAAAAAGTTATTTGAAATACTTTGGTATTACAGGATTTGTTTACTTCCCTTTTTTTTTTCATAGTCTATTTAACAGCAATAAATTCATGTACCATTTAAACATCTCAAACATTTTTAGTAGTTCTTAAAAAATATAATCAATTTTCAACTGCAAAGAAAATATAAACTTGCTAAGAAATGTTTTGATTTTGGCACCTGCAAAGTGATTGGAACATCCCAAATTTGCGTAAAGATAACTAAAAGTGGCTAAAGTATATAATCCATTCATTTTCGTAGCAACATATGCCACTACTTTGTCATGCCTCGTGGAAATTCATTAACTGACAAAGAAATACGAAAAATTCATTTTCTCCTTGGTCAAAAAAAGTCAACAAGGCAAATAGCCTCAGAATTAAATCGTTCACAGACTGTTATTCAAAATGTCATCAAGAAAGGTGATAGTTATGGAACCACAAATAGACCAGGTAGACCTCCAAACCTCACAGCTCGGGACCACCGGAGAATTCAAGATCTTGCTGCGTCTGATGAGATGTCCACCCGTGAAATTGCTCGTGCATTGCCAAAGACTATCTCGCCAAACTGTATGGAAACGCTTAACATCATATAATCACATTAAGTTTGTAAAACTGAAAGCTAAACCAAAGCTCACTGCCACTCATCGTTCCAGCCGACTTGACTGGGCTAAGAAAACAGTGAAATGGCATCAAAGGTGAAATAGTTTTTTCTGATGAAAAACGTTTCTGTCTTGATGGCCCTGACGGATATTCCGCATACGGGCATGATGTATGCACTCCGTCGAAGATAAGATTAAGCAGACAACAAGCTAACATAAAGCAAACATAAGCTAAAGTAAAAGCATACAAATTTGTGTGGATTAAAAATAATAAAATATTAACAAGGAAAAATGAAAATGCCAAAATCATTAACATCCAAAGCGAAGAAGAAATCACTAAAATGTAAATTATATTATTTATATACATATATATATATATATTCATGGATTCCTAAAAATAACTCAATCAATAAATTATATTTAAATATCAGAAGTCTCAGATCAAATTTTCTCTACCTAACCACAAACATTGATACTAACATTGAATATTTAGATCTTATAATACTTGTAGAAGTCAATATTTAAGAAGATGAAATTTCTCTTTTTAATTTATCTGGTTTCAATAAAGTTTTCAAATTAAGAACAAGTTCTAGAGGTGGTGGTATTCTTATTTTCTATAAGAATAAATACTCCGTAACAACTTTAAATTCTAAATCAATTACTTATGAAAGTATGATCTGTACAATAAAATCTAGCACTCCTACTCTGAATGACTTAGTTATATACGCTATCTATAAACCACCTCACGCGAACGAAAACTTCTGAATTAAAAAAAAAAAAACTTATCGGAAATTAAAAACAACACAAACTCAGGTTTAATTTTTATAGGCGATTCCAACTTAGATATTGGGAAAAAAAAAAACACTACATAAAACTGCTTGCAAATATTTACAAACTTTAAATAATTTCGGTTTTATAAACCATATATATAAAACCATCAAAAGCGTTATTACTAAAAATTCATCTTCTAATTCTTGCATTGATCACTGTTTCTCCAATACTAAAAATACTGAAATTGTTGCAAATGTAATAGAGTAGGATTCACTTGAGCATCTTACATGAACTAACAAAAAATAATCATTCACCAAAAAGTCAAAACTAACTAAAAGAAAATATCCATTAGACGAAGAATATTTTAATAATAATATTTTTAAATTAACTATTAAAATCAGAGCAAATTATGAAAAAAGATCCGAATAAGTATATTAATAAATTTAACAAAATCGTTAAGAAAGCTCGTAGCATTACTCAAAATAAAGAAAATAAAAATAAACCATATCACAAATCAAAAGATTTTAACACTAACAAATATTGAAACAAGGTACAGTAGAACCTCATTATAACGGACCCTATTATAACGGACGTCGCTTATAACGGACGGTTTTAAAAAAAAATGGTCAGTCTACAATTAAGGTCAGCGAAGTAAAAGACGCATTTAAATTTTGTTATTCAATATGTTGAACAATCGGCAAATGAAAATGTGTTGCATATTATGAACACTTACGTCAGTTATTAACTGAAGAAATAAGCAGCAAACAAACCCAGCAGAAAATAAATTATTTTTTAAACCAATGAATGTAAGCAATCAATATGAACCAGGACCTTCTTTTCTTGTTCTTAAAATTAATGGAGTATATACTTACACATCTTTTTCAATTCAACCTCCTATGTTGAAGGCTGTTTTTTTATTTGATATATAATAAACACTTTTTATAGCTAACTATTGTACTTTCATTGATATACATTGATGTAATGCTGCATTACACCCCTATAAGAATTATTTGTTATAAACCGGACTTTCATTAAAACGGACAACCTTCAGCCCCTATTAGTCCGTTATAATGAGGTTCTATTGTACTCAAAAACATGTAGAAGAAAAAAATAAACTATTTAAAAAATATGAAGGAAATAAATCTAATAAACAATACGAACTATTGTACAAAAGAAAAAGAAACTGGCTAAAAGAATTCATAATCAAACAAAAAAAAAAGCTATTATAGGAACTTAATAAAAAATGACCATAACACTAACATTAACTTATAGGGAATTATCAACAATGAAATACGTCATAAGCAAAAAAAATAAAATAAAGTTAGTTATGGAAAGTTAGGATATTGATATTATTTTCAGAAATTTTCATAAAAGTTTTACTAAAAAAAATGAGCTTCGTAAAAATTAAATAACACTAAATAGTTTAATTTATGAGAATGATCTCTATGAACTCTATGGCTATCTTTCTTTCAAACTCATGATAATTCGAATATAATAAATAGATAAAAACTACAATTTTCTGTTGGAAGCGACAATATCACGTTGATTGAAATAAAAAAATTTAAAGAAAATATTTCTCTTCTATTTGTCGAAATTTTTAAAAGTAATTATAACACTAGTATAAACCCTAATCTTTGGAAAATTGCACATATCATTCCTATTTTCAATGGTGGAAAATGTTATTAATTTTGACAACTACAGACCGATATCTCTACTTTCCAATGTATCAAAAATTTTTGAAAGTTACATATCAAATGCTACATACAATTATATTAAAAAATGATTATTTTAAGCAAAAATCAATACGGCTATCAACCTAATAATAGTACAATTAATTTATTAAAAAACCTAAATGAAAATATAAACACAAACTTGAACAAAGGTAATATCTATATAAAGTTCATTGATTTTAGCAAAGACTTCAATAACATTGATCAAAATCTACTTCTACAAAAGTTTAACGCAATGGGCCTAAGAGTTAACATATATAATTTAATAAAAAGCTATTTAAAAAACAGGAAGTTTAGAATCAAAATTAATAACACTTTTAGTAATTTACACAATATTAAATGGTGTTCCTCAGTGGTGCAACTTGGGACCTTTATTTTTTAATCTATATAATAACTCAATAAGTAACTGTAATAAATTCTCAAATATTTATATTTATGCTGACGATGTTGTTCTTATCTCTAGTGATAAAAATCAATTACAAGATCACAACTTCCTCCAAAATGATTTAAATAATTTAACTAAATGGGCAATAAATAAAATGAAAATTAAATGTAAGAAAATAAAACTTATGATTATCAAAAATAAAAACAAAATCATAATTAAAGATTATTATCTTTTACTTCATAACAACAAAATGATGAATTGATGAAGGATAGTTTTTCTAGTAAAACATCGTGCAAAACAGTTTTGAAATAAGCATTCTACTTTTTATTAGTTAAATGTTCGTTTCATATTATGCGCCATTTTCAAAATAGTGCAAGGGCCGCTGGCTATCGGGTGGCCATTGAGGGTCCCATGTTCTGAAGTTTAACCAGTTAAAATACTACGAGATAATTTTTTTTTTTTTTTACTTTGTGGGTTCACCTAAAGTTTTATACGAAGGTTAAAATTTAACAAAATACAAATTTGCTGATTTACCAAATATATGTAAAAATAAATTAAACTTTTTAGTAGTTTCTTAGGAAATCTCACCTTTGGAATTAGGGCTAATTTCAAGTTTTTGGGAAGAAAACGATTCGTTCATGCATATTAGGAATAAAAGTGATGGAAAACCCCGGCTTTTTTTTTTTCACAAGTGAGATTTCGTAAAATATTACCAACTTTTTAAATAGTAAAACATTTCTAAACAGCAATAGTTAATATTAATAGTAAAAATCCGACTCAACTGAATTCGAACCGGAATACAGACTTACTCGCTCAAGATTACCCAAGAATTACCAATAAAAATTATGGAACAAACCACAATTATTTCGCAATTTCTGGTTACAACCTTTTATTAACCACTACAAATTGAATAAAATAAATATAAAAGAATATGTGTGTTATCAGTATAAAATTTATAACCTCAACGCATGTATGTTCTATTTTAGTAGGGATAATTCTTAAAAAAATTGAGGGAGAAACTGCGGAAATTTAAACTGTTCAATAATGTAATCATTACAAAGAAATAATAATATTATAAAATTGTAGAATAAAATACCTTAAAGAAATAATTATCTTAAAAATACATACCAGTAATGGAATGCAGCCACAGAGCAAGATGTTCTACAGCTGTGAGGGGAAATGCCTCGATTGAGTCATCTCAGATAACCTACTGGCGACTTGTTACAACAACTAAAATGCTTTAATCATAACGATTTTCAATGATAAATAGACGGAATCTATATTAACTTCTTGTGTAAACAAATGAAATTGATTCTGGAAAAAGAAATGCTGTTTTTAATAAATTACCGCTTTCTTAAGACGAAATCTGTCTTTAAATCATATAACCCTTCTTATCAAAAAAAAGTATGTAATATGTTTATTAACAAAAGTTCACAAATTTAACCGAAATTGCTGCCAAAACTTGTTACTTCCGGAGTTGGAATAGGTGGTTTTAATTTAAATAAAAAAATGGATATTCACCTATGAGGAAATTTAAAAATACTTTTCTCCCAACAACTTTCAAATAATTTTTGATAAGTATTATTATTGCTTAATTCCAAGTTTTTGTTCAGGTTAATATTTACGTATTAGTCATTTCATTTTTGTTTTTTTCTTTCTTTTTTTTTTTAATATATATTTAAAACAAAATTAAACTTTATATGTTTAAACATGTATTTAAACATATAAAGTTTAAGCTTATTAAATATTTCTTCACTCAATACAAACTGAATAACTATTCCTTTTTAAATAAAGAATTAACGTGTCTCAAATTAATAGAAAGGAATGGGGAAAAAAGACAGAAATAAAAAATATGTGAGCATTCATCGATGAGAGTTTGGGACAGCCGTTTCGTCCTTTTTAGGGACTCATCAGCCATACCAACTTACCAGATGAAATGCTCAGATAGTGTAAAAGTAATAAGGGTATCCTGACCTGCTTCTGGCTGTGGTTCCCCTTCAAAACAAAACACACACAAAAAAAAAAATGAAACAAAATAGGTATAATTTCAAATCCCGTCCTGAGAATTTGTCAGGATCAAAAAAAAAAAAATTATTATTTCTGTGTCGTTTTCCCATTCCTTTCAACTATTCCTTTTTCTTTGATCCATAATTTGGATTCCAAACTGAGGCTGGAAACAGCAACTGTCTCTATCTATGAATAGAAAGAAAGTTAGAAGACGTAAGAACTATAAACAAACTACGACCTGGAGTTAATAGTTTTCAAAACTTTCCCAGACGACTTTTCCCAGGGAAAAATAAATTGAGGGAGAAAGAGAATGGTTTTGATATGTTTTTAAAAGTTCTAAAAAGTATGTTATTAAGTTTACGAAATATTTCATGAATCGTCACTTTCTTTGAATGCATCAATCTACTGTGACCAAAATCAGGGATTTCCGTTGCAAATGTGATCCAGGATAAAAAGAAAAAAAACGAGGACAGAGGAAATCTAAAGGTTTACAAGTTATAATTGAGAGATTTGAAAATCATCCACAGGTTTTTTTATTCTGTTGATAAGATAACCTATTAAAAACGAGAAACGACTTTGAGAATATTCGAAAATTCAAAGTGTCTTTGCTGGGGAGCGCGGGTTTTTTTTTTTTTTTTTGTATTTTTGTTCGGACGAGAAATAAAGAGAGAGTATATATATTTTTTGATTAAATGATTAAATTTCCTAAAAACTTTAAATCTGGAGGTTTAAGGTGCGTTTTGGGTTTGTTTTTTTGTTGTTTTTTTTTGAGTGCCGGCTTAGGGATTTCAGGCATTCGAGTTGCGAACACAGAATACCATCTCCATCGTTTGTCCACAGGTGGCCCGTGGACAGAAGTAGCTTTAATGGGCAAACAATTTCCTAAGGGGGGGGGGGGATATTTAAGGTTAGCTGTTTTCATATATATTTACCTATATATCTTTACACCAAAAAAATAGGCATAACAAAAGAGGCACATTTGGTAAGACTTATCCATTTATTTCGGTTTATCTAATTATAATCAGATATAATATAAAAAGAAATATATTTTTTCATTGTGAGTGCAGTTTAAAATATTTCTCTCTTCCACTTAACCAATGATGTACAAATTTTTAATTCTAAATGGTTAGTGGTTTTATATGTTTTTATTTGCCGTAACGGATGTGGGTGGGCCCGGTAGCAGAGTGGGTAAGGGCGCTTGGCTGCGGGTTGGAGGTAGCGGGTTCGATTCCCGGCCTCGGCGGAGGACGGGAATTTTTCCACGCTTCTTTCTCCTCCAAACGGGCCCTAGGGTCTACCCAGCCCTCTATAGAATGGGTACCGGGTTTCTTTCCCGGGAGTTAAAGGCGGGCGAGCGACGGGCCGACCCCCCGTCCTCAACTTTGTCCCGTAGGTTCTGATCTCTGGAGCCTACCCCCCAGCAGCATTGCGTGGTCATCTGGGCCTGATCGCAACTTTAACTTAATAACGGATGTGGAACTATGAAGATATAAGAGAAAAATAGAGTAAAAACTAAATCATTAGTGATAACTGTAAGTAAAGATAGTACTTGAATTTGGAACACTACAAGGTTCCCTTATAACAGTTCTAACCTTCTCTGTTTACTTTGGTTGAATTTTTTTTAGTACTGTTTCAGTGTTTATACTTTCTGTGCGTTTACCCTCAAACGACAAGAAAACTAGATGTGCCATTCTTTGGTGGTCACTGAAAACCTTTGAGGCTGATTAATGGCCGCCAAAGTGTAAAAAAAGTTGACTCATAGGTGGCAGTGATGCAGCCTAAGTATCGACAGTAGCCAGAAGTTTTACAGTAATCTTGGTACCCATATGCTAATTTAGCAAGAGAACTTTTTCGTAGATAATAGAAAGATTAACTGTACATTTAAGTTT
>JAFIDM010025513.1:0-19638 GCA_023159025.1 Thereuonema tuberculata
TACTGGCGGTACCACTTATATCTGGAGTCGTCGGTGAATTCTGTCCATAGAAACTTATTTTAAAACACCAACTTATCGGTCCAATTTAATTTCTTAAATTTTTGTTTTCTTTTCAACAAAGCAATAGTTTATCAAAATAAATTTATTAATTTTTAATCATGATGAATCAGATGTAAACAATGATTCATTGAACAGTAAAATTTAAAGAAAATATTTTCTTTTGTAATTATATTTCTTTTATTATAAATCTTATTTTTATTTTTCTGTAGCTTTTAATTGATGTTTTAGTTCTACGATATCCTTCATTTTTTTCTAATATTAATTTATCACTCTTATTTTAGTAATTTTAATTTTTGTTTTATAAGTATTAAAAAATGAAGGAAATTGTTGTTGTTGTTATTATTATTATTCCAAATAATTTTTTAATGTCTTAATTACAAAAAAAAATTGATTGTAACAGAAATACAAAAGACAGATGAAATTATAAAGGAAGCTAGTAATAAATAAATATACTTAGAAAGTGTTATTTATTAGTATCTTAAGAAGCTAGTTTGAAAGTCTGTGTAGATTTTTTGAAAGGATTATACAGTAAAACCTCGTTAATTGGTCGCCCCGTTTAATTCGTCGTTTTCCGTTGGTCCCGACAAGGTCTCATACATAATAATGTAAAATAACCCTCCTTTACCTGTCACGAAATTTAATTCTACTCCGGATAACTAGTCACCCTCAAAAATGGCCAAAAGCATCTTTCTTCTCCATTTGCATGCCATCGTATTGTCTTTTCAGCCCCACCCCTTCACTTAAAGAAAGCTAAGCCTTTACGGGGAATTTGTCGACCACGCCTGTCACTTCATTCCTTTCCTACCCCTTCGGGTTCTTGGAATCTCGCTGCTAATCATTCAAAGAAACTTCTCGCTGCAACTCTGTCGAATGTAGACGTTTTTCTTGACCGCTCCTGAGTGTGACTTCATTTCATAGCACGTAAGCCCTGCTCTAAGGGTTATTTTTTCTCTTGCAATTTCGTGGTTCGATTGCATTTTTAACATGCCAGGGAAACGAAAACTTACCTTGTTACCTTTTAAAGAAAAAAAAAAAAAAGACTTAATTGCACTTTTTGAAAAGTTAAATGTTTCGAAAACAGCTTTTGCCAAAGAACACCATATTCCCAGGACTACATTAAATGATATTCTTTCATCGAAACAAGTAATTGAAGAAGCTGACTGCAAAGACAAAAGAAAGGGAATGAGGAAATCAAAGTTTGACGAGATCGAGGAGGTTTTAGTTCGATGGCTAAAACATACCAGATCGCAAAATGTGCCGATTTCTGCCGTGATTCTTAAAGAAAAAGTCATGGAAATTGCTAAGGAAGTGAACATTGAAGATTTTGGCGGCAGCAGCAATGGTTGCCTGGAATGTTTCAAAGACAGAGATTGCCTTTCTTTTAAAACCATTAAAATGTGGTAACTATAAAAAGTATTTTTTTATTTTCCACTCATTCATTTGCATGAATTGATTTCTGAAAATCTTGTTTTTCTCACCGAATCCTACAGCAATTCATGAAAATACCGTATTTCAGTTTGTTTTTTTTTTTTTGTTTTTTTGAAAAATTCCCACTCCGCCTAAGTCGTCAAAAATGTTAGGTCCCTTGAGTGGCGACTTAATGAGGTTTTACCGTATTATTATTTCTATACGGAGATTAAAAAAAAAGTCCTTTCTTCAGATATATCAAATACATAAGACACAAAGATATGTCTTTACAAAGAAAGTTATAATACCACAATATTTTCAAAGCTAAAGAAAATAAAAAAAAAGACCAGGGAGTGAAGTAAGTTATTTATTTTCTAGAAAACAAATTAATTTGAATTATGAAAGAATCTAATCAGAAATTACAGCATTTTTCTGTACATTATTTTATTTTTTTTCAAGTGTCTCCTTTTTTCGTAATAAAATCGAAGAAAACTACAAACATAAATTCAGGCTAAAGACGGCTATTTTTTTCTTTTCTTTAATAACAATATTCAGTTTTAAATTTGTTACATCTTTTAAGGTATTAACATTAATTTATAATATTAATAATAATAATTTACTTAAATATTTCATTTTTAAGTACTTTTAATATTTTTAAAGTTTTATGATGCACAGAACTTAAAATATTAATTAAAAGTTACAAAAAAAAAAAGAAAACTTTTGATTTATAATAATAAAAGAAATGGAATTAAAAAAAAAATATTTTTCAGTAGATTTTATTGTGTTTAATGAATCAATGTTTACATCTGATCGGTATTTTCATGGCTAAAAATAAATAATTTATTTTCATAAACTATTGGTTAGTTAAAAAAGAAAAAAAAAAATCGTTGCAACAGAATAAAAGCATATAATTTATTTAGTGAAGATATTGAAGAGAAATTGATATTTGTAACATAGGTTTCTATGGACAGATTTTGCCGACAACTCCGAATATAAATAGTGCCTTCAGTAAACAAATTGTGGGCATCCACTATAACGGCCCGGTGGTTGTTACATAATTTCTCCCTTGCCTATCCTTTATTTTCATCTCTTCCTTGAATGAGAAATCATTAGAAATATTTATCATTTCTCTAATCCTTGTCTAAAACGCTTCTTTGTCTTTGGAAACAAATGTCTCGCAGATGTTTTCAGTACAGCCTCAGCCTCTTACTCATCTGGCTTCCATTTTACCTATCCCTTCTTAAGTTTATGACACTTTGTTCTTCCTTCCATCTCTTGGTCACCTAACAGATGTCTGGTAGATGCCTTATGCATTGGATGACATTACAAATGGGGATAAGTTTGCGTGGAATTGAAAAATACAACAGAGTGAGGGAGCGAACGCGAAGGGCAGGCAACCAGCCAACCTGCTGCCATTTGAAATTGCTCACTATTGAGAACTCACCACTGCTGAAGCCGTAGCCGAACTCAGATAGTTCTGCAGTCTGGAGATTTGTTGCGTCTGAAAAGAAGAATGTTCTGCAATCTTCAGGTATGCGTAACGAGAGTCCTTCGTAGCTGACTGGGGCCTACAAATCCTTAAGGTAACAATTCTGAAGACTATGACTGCATCAAAGTACATTCTTTCAAATCAAGGCTTTGTATCTCCGGGAGAAGCTTACGAGCGGAGCACAATCATCGGCGGATATTGAACTATTCAGGTGCTTCATATTGCTCTTCGAATAAAGCAAGAGTACAAACAGAACTGTGGTCAACCCCCCTCTTTCGAGTGAGCTGCCACGAACTTTCGATAAGGACTCACCTGTGAACGTTATTTGTACTAAGTGACTCTCGATTTGAATATTTTTAAGTGTGTAATTTTATGTTTTATCGAGTTTGCTTCACCTGAAAACTCGGGGTAAGACTCACTGTACACTGAAGCTTGGTTATAATGCGGTTGTTTATATCTCGAATCGGATATAACGCGATTTGGTCTCGGACCCCTTCTATTTTGGAAAAGGTATATACTGTATAATTGCAAAATTTACCATTTTTTCGCCTAAAATCAAATCAAAGGTGTAAATTAATATTGTAATGATTTATTTTTATATTCATTTATTTATTTATTTATTTATATTTTTAATTAAATTCTATTGTCTTATCTTTTCCCTTAAAATAACCGTTAGTTTTATGAGGGGTCAGGTCAACGACCTTGACCACGCCCCTTCACCTTTAACCCTTTGTCTCTTTCTTAGCTCTTTCCTTAGTTTTTCAAACCTACCAATGGCAGGTGATTTCTTTGTTGATTTTTGTATAAAAACCCCTGTTTTTAAATAAAGATAGATAGAACTTCCAAGCACTCCATTCAGTCTGATTTGCCGTCCTTTCGTCCTTTGAATTCACAAGCACAACATTATAATATGCTTGTTTCCTTATTATTTACAGTAATTGAGACTCTACGCCCACCCTAATGTCATGAAAATGCGTCAAATACAATATATTTTTAAAAAAATACCAGAATCACAGACTTTTTCGTTTAACCAAAATGGACATCGAGATCTAATTTTCTGCCAATGACAACCAGTAAAGAGGCCCATGTAATCTAACAGGCGTATGAATACCTAGTTTCGATCCATGTGACTTGTCGTTTGTACAAGATTCCAATATCGATTTGGGCTAATATAACCCATCAAAGTGTTGAAAAGGTAATGATTTATGTATTTATAAATATAAAATTCTCTCACGTAGCTCTGAATGATGTAGGTAACCGCAAAATGACCATTTTAAATCGATTTGGAATCGTGTGGGCGATAATAGGGTGCGATATACGACATTTGACGAAGTAATTGAAAGTTCGGTTATATCGCATTCTTTGAAATCTTAGATCCAAAAGATCGCGTTATAACCGAGCTTCAGTGTATTTTCCTTTCATATCTATCCCAACTATACTCACTTCCTTGTAAACATATATAATATAATCTTTTATTAAATCCATTTATTTTATTCCAAACTAGTTGTCCCACCTTCTGTATATTTACATTTATTCATGCGGCTGACCCTTGCACTGGTTTAACACTGGAGGGAGAATTAAGAGCGCAAGGTGCCCAAGGGTGAAATCGTTCCGGACCAGCAAGACAAAGTGGCACCGGATTTATTTACAAATAAAGACCCCCTCCTCGGCGCTTTGCAGACAAACTCCAATCGCCTGAATTAATCCTTCTCTTAATTTTAGAGTCAATTCTCGAAGTATTTATCGGGCCCAGCTGCTTCTCCATTGCGCAAAACTCTCCCTCAACTGTTTAATTACATGTACACTACCAAACCATGGATAGGAGTCATACCACCTATAAACAAATGGGGCCCCGTTCTGAAAAACCTACTTAGTGAGCAGCTTATAGAGAGCGCTGCTTAGTCAAAGTCCTCAGAAAGTGCTATAACGCGATTCTTAAACCAGCTCTGAGGTTCTCAGTGCCTGCTCTATCTGCATAGGACTCATTGATCACTTTTGTCCATTTTCTCGATTGATAATACCTGGTTTTAAGACCAGCGACTACGGAAATGACAATTCTTTCTCATTTTCCTGGGAAATTTCAAATTTCTTAAAGACACAAAAAATAATAGAAAAATATCAGAGCGCATTTTTAAGACTTCAAGAAAGCCCACCTAAAGGTTTTTTCTCCTTATTGTTGTAAATTTTAAGAGAAATATTCAGACAAAAAAAACTGTCTTTATGCATATTTTTGAGGTTCCGACTGCCACAGATCCGATCCAATAGCATAAGACCGATCTGAAACTCATTTCAGAAGTAGGATCATGAAAGAATAATAATTTTAAAAGAAGTTTAACGTGCGCATGTAAATTTAAAAGATTGGATGCCGTTGCACTTGTTGATAAGTTTAAAAAAAAAAAGTTAAAATATTTAAAACATGAGAGAGGCAACTAGTTTCAGACCATTTTATTGGTCCTTCCTCAAGCCAAGTTAAAATTCATTTAAAAAGCTTTATGAAACAAACGCCTGAGTTTGTGCGCACCATGAACTTACGCAGATCGAATTATGGGATGAAATGAAAAAGTCAATTTTTTTATTTGGGGAAAGGGATTATTGGGTACTCTTTACTTTTATTTAGGGGGTGTATTTATATTATGAGAGTTATGTTTTTTCCATTTTAACCCATATTGATCCATGTTTTGGATTGATAAGCAGTGATTATAACAACCTGGATCTGTCAGAATATGGAAGGATTCCTTACACTTCCTTTGGAATGTGTTACTGTCTTTACAAATTATTACACTTTGGTCAAAATTAATGCTATGATTTGTTAGGTGTGTGTGCAAGACCGTATTATAATTAAAATCTTTAGTTTGTAAGGCAGATTGGTGCTGTGCTATTCGGTGAGTCAGTTTCTGTTTGGTTTTGCCTACGTATTTACAATGAGGTTCATTAGTACAAGGAGTAGCATAAACGAGCCCTTTCTGTTGAAGAGGCTTGACTGTAAACTGTGTATCTTTAAATTTGAGCATTTTGGCAAATGTATTATTACTCGGGGAAGTCAAAGCTATGTTAAGGGGATTTAAAATCTTATTAAGAGTTTGATGGAGGAAAGGATGAAAAGGAATAGAAACATAACTAAATTTAGATTAAGGGGTAGGGTCTTCATTGTTATAATATCACAATGATGTTTTGGCTATTTGCTTGTTAACAATAGCGAGTGGTTATCCAATAGACGAAAAGAGCTTGGATAGTGTTGATTTCAGCGGAAAAGGCTTGTTAGTGCTGGATAGTTTAAAAGCTCTGTCCACTGCCGTTTTAATGTTGTTCATTTTAAATGGAGAAGTATTAAAGGAGTTGTAATGAAGAGAATGGACTGGATTGAAGGTTTTCTGAAAACAGAAGTGAAAATTTGAAAATTCTTCCTTTGTAGAAGGACATCGAGAAAGGCTATGGAATTATTGACGTTATTTTCTTCTTCCATTTCGAACGTTATGCTGGGGTGAACGGATTCAAAAGCATGCCATGTTATTTCAAATTTGGAGGGATTACTATAAAAAATCAAATCATCTCTGTATCTGCTATGAAGTCCAACAGAAATGGCCTGGTTATCAATAATGGTAAATGCAGTATCCTCAATATAGATCATAGTAATCTCCGATAGCATGGCTGAGGCTGCCAAGCCCGCAAATAGTCCTGAAGTTTGTTGATACATATTAT
This sequence comes from Thereuonema tuberculata, assembly GCA_023159025.1. Lineage (NCBI taxonomy): Eukaryota > Metazoa > Arthropoda > Chilopoda > Scutigeromorpha > Scutigeridae > Thereuonema > Thereuonema tuberculata. The sequence goes on from JAFIDM010025513.1 coordinate 6,656, forward strand.
TGTTGAAAGTAACAGCTGCATGTTAAATAAAGCATGAATAAGGGGAAAAAATCTCTGTTTGAAAAGCTTTGTTATTCAGCAATAAGTAGGGGTTATATTTAATTATAATTCGGTCTTGTATACACACCAAACAAATCCTAGCATTAATTTTGACCAAAGCATAATAATTTGTAAAGAGAGTAACCCATTCCTAAGGAAGTGTAAGGAATCCGACCATTCTGAGGGATCCAGGTTGTTATAATCACTGCTTTTCAATCTAAAACATGGATCAATATGGGTTAAAAATGAAAAAGAAAAAACATAACTCACATAATATAAATATAACCACTAAATAAAAGTAAAGAGTACCCAATAATCCCTTTCCCCAAATAAAAAATGGACTTTTTCCTTTCATCCCATAATTAAGTACCATCTGCGCAATTTCATGGCGTGATTGGTTATCAATGTTAATAATGGGCGGCGTTTCTCTGTCCTTAACAGTACAATGTAATTAGGTTAACGGGTAATTTCCTATTTTATATTCGTAAAAGCATTATTTTTGCCTGGTACTGTTAACGTTATAGCATAATCTCGTTAATGCCAGGCAGATTATGTGAAACGAATTATTAGTAAAATTAGTAAAAATTAGAATGTTTATTTCAAAATAGTTTTGCACGATCTTTTACTGGAAAAACTATCGCTCATGTGGTTAAGCGGGCGTCCGTTCGTGAGGTGTTTTTTAAAAAAGTTGTGTTATGTTAACAATAACAGGCGAAACGAATGATTTTACGAACATAAAATAGGAAATTACCTATATTCCTCTATTTTCAAATCTTTGAATGACTTCCTTGTTTCAATGTTGTAATGAACATATTAGAATTGCATTGTCAATAAACAAAAGAAACAACTTTTACACTGAAGAAATGCAATTGGCAGCCATTGTTAAGACTAAGAAAATTACATCGCATGGAAAATAAGCCTATTTCATACAACATTTTAAGCTTATTTCCATATCAACCAAGCAAATGAAGACGTTTTATTATAATTGGAACAAACAGATGCTTACCACAACCCACTCTAGCAAAAAGTAGGATTTCCCAAAAACTTAAGTTATTGGAGCTGATATTCCCAAAACTTTCCGCCAAAATTGAAAGTTACGCAAATCTGATTCAGTGCTGCTAACTCGAAAACCTGAAATCAACGATGGATGGAATCTAAATGCAATTTTCAATGTTTTTAGAGGGCGCCACCTGTCTCCGGAGTCTACTCTTTGTTCATAAGTCCCATTTCCGAGTGCGGGAGAAGAATCCATAGGCTTTCAAGCGTTCTGAGCGTGATCATCGAGGCTAAATCTGGCTGATGAGTCCTAATAAAGATGAAGCAGCTGTCCCAGATTGCCGTTGATGATGACTCAACGGAGTAAAAGTACAGGAATTTGTGCATTTCTATATATTTTTCCGTTTTTCAATAAACCAATGTTAGCCCAATTTTACCTTTTATTTCTCAAATATCATTAATAAATAAATTATATGCTTTTATTCTATAAATATGCTACCTATTTGAATGTTTTATTTCTTTTTAGAAAAGCAATAGTTTATCAAAATAAATCATTTATTTTTAGAAATGTTTCTGCTTTATAATGCCCATTACATATAAACAATACTTCAGTCAGTTACTTTTAACTATCTCATCTTTTTTATTCATTATATGCTATATTTCATTCAGAGAATTATCGTACTTCCTCAGGTTTATTTTTGAAAATTAATAATACAAAGATTACCATCAATGTATTATTAATTTTCAAAAAGAAGCTTGAGGAAGACCAGAAATTCTCTGGATGAAATATAGCATCTAATGAATAAAAAAGATGAGATAGTTTAAAATAAACAATACTTATCTGAAAGCAAAAGAGTTTATGTATAGAGTTGTAATTATTTGTTATATTGTTATAACTAGGGAAAATATCTAAATAATACTATTTTTTAGTAATCTTATTTCTTTTATTATTATAAGTCTTATTTGTCTGTAGCTTATCAATATTTTTATTAACATTTAAACAGTTTTGCAACCACTTTATAAAACGTTTATAATCAAAAATGATTGAAAAACACTATTATTCCCCAGCAAAGACAAAATGGCTGGTCAAGGACCAAAGCACAAATTGTGAAGTGTAAAAAAAAACGCGTGCAAGAATGGTTAAGGATGTGTGGTTGTGTTCATAGAGGACAATGGGCAAAACTCTACGGGAAGTTGCCCCACCCGGGAATCACTATTCTATAGATAGTGATAAGATATATAGCTATTAGAAAAATCTCAATAAATAGACCATATATTATTATTATGACTCGTCTCAATTATTAGTCCGTTCAGTTATATAATTCTTGAAGTTATTATTTAATTAACTTTATACGTAATTATTAATTAATATTATCAATCATTTATTTCAAATAAATAATAATTACTTATACGTAATAAATGAAAATAATATTTAATGTTACCGAAAATAATTATTAAATGATAATTAATACATTAATTAGCGAATTAGCGAAACTCATGCCTGTGATTCAGAGTTTGGAGGAATGGGTTTAGTCATCATGGGAAAATATTAAGTAAACAATGACCTTTACAATTTTAGTTGATTTTAATTGTCGAAGTAATCCATCACATTTATAGCTTTTACAAAATGACGTCATTTTGCAAGAGAGGGGGATAATTGGATTATGACAGTAAGGTTATTGTATTGCGGGGGGGGGGGGGGGGTAAAAAATCGGCAAAAACCGATTACATAATATATGACAGCCCCTGATAGTAAAACATTATAATTCCACCTCCTCTGGATTGCTTTCTAAGTTTATATATTTTGTTAAAACCGAACTTGCTACTGAACTTGTTTCACACGTTCAGTGGCGCTGGGGGATAAAGTGCGACTTGAGCAAATTTAAATTAAAATCAGAGAATTTATTCAAATAGAGAAAATACGACAATTAAAGATCTCAAATTATCGATTTTAAGATTCGCTCGGGTTCTGGCTAACTAGTAATATCCTCCTCGTAGCCTTCTGTAACGGAACGGTCCTTGGTATCTTTTCCCAGTAATTGGATTAAGTTGTGCGGCCTATTCTGTCTTCCACGTACTCTTCTTTAACGGGACGTTCCTTGGTATCTTCTCTTGGTAATTGGATTGATTTGTGCGGCCCAGTTCTGTCTTCCTCGTACTCTTCTTTAACAGGACAGTCCTTGGTATCTGGATTGAGTTCCACATCTTGTGAGCTTGGAGACCTTCTCTGTGGCACTAAGCCACCAAACCTCACTCTCTGGCTCCGGGTGGAGACCTCTCTTGAGGCTGGCTGCCGCAAAAACGAACTGTCTCTGAAGCCTTCTGCGCTGCATTATATGCCGGCCTGCTGCCTCCCTTTCACTCCGACTGAGTCCACTACCGAAAGGGAGATTGGGTTGGTCTTAACTACTCTTCTCAGAAGGTGGATTGGCGTAAGTCGAATCCACATTTTTAGGGGGATGGACAATTCCACTGGTAACATTTCCTCCCTCCTAAAACGTATGCAGCCTCTGCATACTCTTCTATTCTTCCTCTTGTCAAAGAATGAATGACTGTATTTGACTACGTCATCATGTCTTCGTTCCTCCGCATTCCTCACCTGACACGAAAATCTTCCGAGATTTTAGTAAATTGAGCCAGGCCCCACAAAGCAAGGGAGTTGCTTCCCTGATTGTCCGTTTAATCTTCTTCTTTCTCTTGCTAACCAAGTAGGTTCTTCTTTTAACTTTTAGAAGAAAGGAATTATACTAATACAACCGAACTATATCAACATATTAAATCATCTTTACACCAGGCTGCAAAGGAAGCACTAGGACAAAAAAGAAAAGGCAAAAATTCCCAAAAAAACTTTTGGTGGGATAAGGACATTGAAAAGATTGTACAACAGAAAAAAGAAGCCTATTTGAGGTGGATGAGTTCAAAAAAGGAAGAGGATAGATAAATTTATAGAACTTTTAGAAATGACACTAAGAAATTAGTAATAGAGAAAAAAAGAACATCCTCGGATAAAAAATGCAGAGAAATTGAGACATATATAGGAGGAAGACGGTGTACAGAGGCATGGAAATTTTTAAGGAATATTAGAAAAGAAGGTAATAATTCATGGCAAGGAATATCGGTTGAGAAATGGGAAGAATATTATAAGACTTTGCTTACAGAAACTAGAAATGAATTTCAAGTAAAAAATACACATATTGATACCATACAACAACCTATACTATTGGAACTTGAGAGAGTTAAAACAGCAATTAAAAAATTAAAGAATCAAAGAGCAAGTGGTCCCGGTGGAATATCAGCAGAACTAATCAAAAATGGAACAGATAAATTGCTAAGATTAATTACACAATTATTCGAAAGATGTTGAAACGGAGAAGAAACACCAGAAGAGTGGAGAATTGGATATTTAACATCAATTTATAAAAGAGGAGACAGACAAAAATGTGAAAATTACCGTGGCATTACTGTAACAGCAACGTTTAGTAGACTGTATGGACGAATTTTAAAAGATTTTCTTGAAGAAGAAATAAGAATGAAAGAAAGTGAAGAACAAAGTGGATTTAGAGCAGGAAGATCATGTATGGATAATATATTTTGTCTTAAACAAATTATTGAAAAGGAAATGGTGGTGGGAAATCAAATTCATCTTCTGTTTATTGATCTAATGAAGGTATATGATAATGTTCCAATCGCAAAATTATGGAATGTATTAAAGGAAATAAACATAAATTTAAATATTATTAGAGCAATTCAAGAACTTTACAGACAACCAAAAATAAAGATTAAAGTAGGTCAAAGATTATCAAAAGGCTTTATAACAGATAAAGGACTCAGACAGGGATGTTGTATCTCCCCAACACTTTTTAAAATTTATGTTGAAGCAGCATTAAAAGTTTGGAAAGAAAACTGCAGAGGATTGGGACTTAAAGTGAAAGGAACGTCAATGTTTACTCTGCAGTTCGCAGATGACCAAGTCATAATTGCAAAGAGTAAAAATGATTTAGAGAGAATGACGATAACAATTAAGGAAGAATATGAGAAATGGGGACTATATATGAACGTTAGCAAGACCAAATATCTATGTATAGGAGGAAATGAGACGGACCTAAATCTAAATAATAACATGAAAATAGAAAGCTGTGAGCATTATAGGTATCTCGGAGTAGACATTAATAGAGAAGGCAGAGACTCACAAGAAATTAAAAACAGAATTTGTCAAGGAAGGAAGGCTATAAAACTATTAAATTCTATTTGGTGGAGTGAAGAGATCTCTAGGAAAAGAAAGTATAATATATACAATTCTATTGTAAAGAGCATCTTGTTATATGGGGCAGAGGGATGGAGAATTATGGAGACAGAAAAAAAGAAATTAGCGGCAGTGGAAATGGATGCCCTAAGAAGATCATGCAGGGTTTCAAGAATAGAAAGAACAAGAAATGAAAGAATCAAAGAAATGATGAAAATAAAAGGAAACATTTTGGACGATCTTCAAAGAAAACAATTAATTTGGTTTGGTCATGTTAAAAGAATGAATGACGAAAGACTGCCCAAAATCGCTTTTGATTACAAAACTAATCAAAAAAGGAAACGAGGAAGACCACGAAAGGCTTGGATGGACGATATTAAAAAAGCAATGAGGATTAGAAGTCTGGAAGAGGAATGGACCCTTGACCGGAAGACCTGGAATGGACTTCTTGCAGATTCTTTTGGAAGGCGGCACCTGACGCCATGAACCGAGTTTATACATATAATCTGCCTTAAAATCCTATGCTGAGCCATAAATTTCTTTCTTCTTTTCCTTCTTCTCTGCATCTGTCTTTTGATAACGGGTGGTGCGGAACCGAAATGCTCAGGAATAAGAGATTGCCTCAATGCCTCCCATAGATCTTTGAACGCTAACTCTGCATCTTCTGACGGCTTCTTCTTTAACTTCTCTTTAAACCACCTTTGTTCATTTCTTTCTCTTTCTAACTCTTTTCTCAACCCTTCGTTTTTCATCTACTTGGTGTTTTCCTAGTAGTTCTTCTTGGAGTCTTATTTTCTCCTTTTCCTGCTGTCTCAAATCTTCCTCCCGTCTTCGATTTTCTGCCTCTAGAAGCCTTTTCCTTTCTTCCTCTTCTTCCTGAACACGCTTCATTTCCTCTTGCTTTCTCTTTTCTTATCCTTTCTGCATTCTACGCGACTCTTCGTGCCTTCTCTCTTCTTCAATAATTCTCTCCATTTCCACGCAAACCTCCACTTCCCACTCTGGACAGAAGGAGACCATATGTCCCGGCTCACCGCAAAAGTAACACTTCTTAGAATTCCGCTTTTGCGGTAAAACCTCTTCAGGAATGGCGGCCATAGCACGAAGTTTATCCGTCCGAGTTTCGCGTCCAAGCGAACACTTCACTTCGTCTGTCTTCTGACTCCCATCTAATACATGCTCTAGTGAACAACTATATTCAAACTCACTTTTTATGGCTTCTATATGTTGGCTCCAGGTTCTCAAAACGAAAATAATCATGCCATGCTTTGGTGGCATCCTCTAAGCAAGCATTGAGAAATGATATTGCTATTCTTTGAGTCCAGTTATAACTTTCTTTTATCTCATTAAAGTTAATCAGGAATTGAGAGAGGTTTTCTTCATTTCTCCCACTATACCTCAAGCTTGGTTGGACCGGAAACTCCATCACAATTAATCTTTTCTGAATGTCCCACTGTTGTCTCTGTTTTAGCTCGTTGGAACATCGCATCCCCATTCGGGTGCCAAAAATGCTACCGAACTTGTTTCACACGTTCAGTGGCGCTGGGGGATAAAGTGCGACTTGAGCAAGTTTAAACTAAAATCAGAGAATTTATTCAAATAGAGAAAATACGACAATTACAGATCTCAAATTATCGATTTGAAGATTCGCTCAGGTTCTGGCTAACTAGTAATATCCTCCTAGTAGCCTTCTGTAACGAAACGATCCTTGGTATCTTCTACCAGTAATTGGATTAAGTTGTGCGGCCCAATTCTGTCTTCCTCGTACTCTTCTTTAACGGGATGGTCCTTGGTATCTTCTCTCGGTAATTGGATTGATTTGTGCGACCCAGTTCTGTCTTCGTCGTACTCTTCTTTAACGGGATGGTCCTTGGTATCTTCTCCCGGTAATTGGATTAAGTTGTGCGGCCCAATTCTGTCTTCCTCGTACTCTTCTTTAACGGGACGGTCCTTGGTATCTGGATTGAGTTCCACAGCTTGTGAGCTTGGAGACCTTCTCTGTGGCACTAAGCCACCAAACCTCACTCTCTGGCTCCGGGTGGAGACCTCTCTTGAGGCTGGCTGCCGCAAAAACGAACTGTCTCTGAAGCCTTCTGCGCTGCATTATATGCCGGCCTGCTGCCTCCCTTTCACTCCGACTGAGTCCACTACCGAAAGGGAGATGGGTTGGTCTTAACTACTCTTCTCAGAAGGTGGATTGGCGTAAGTCGAATCCACATTTTTAGGGGGATGGACAATTCCACTGGTAACAATATTATAACTGTTTATCAAGAATTAATATCTTCTAAAATATTTATTTTCCTAATTCTAAATTATTTATTATATGTAAATTACTCATTTTGCTTCTGTAATTCTATTATTCAATATTACTTAAATTTTAATTATATCTTTTTCACCTGAAATTTCAATTACATGAGAAGATTCATTCTTTCTTATTAATATATTGTAATTTATATCCAGATAAACTTGTACCCCTTTTGTTTAGCTTCTTGTTTAGTTCTCCAAAATAAATTCTTTAGTTTCATTGTTAAATTTTCATTAATGTAAATCCATGAATTATTTTTGTTTCCAAATTTTTCATTGTTGATTATATTCTTTTTAGCTTTGAATGATAGCAACCAGTTATTACCAGTTCACTAATAATAATCTGCGATGATCATCAGATGCGCTGGCATAGTTTCCCAGTCTTGGTGGTCGCCTGCTCTGGCACAGGCAAAACACTTCTGACCGTTCGGGCTGAACGGAATTGTGGTAGCCATACTACAGAATGGGGTTCCACTTTCTCCACCACCACCTGCATGAGACAGTAATATATTTGTCGAACAGAAGCCACTGCCTAACCTCTAAAGCATGTGAATTTATCCTGCGCCACACCCGACGCATCACGATCAATATCAGAACAAGATCTCGTCGTAGATGGTTGGACCCTTCAGCCTACCCTAGTGCTAGGTAGTTCCCGCACCGACTATGAAGAGATAAGATTAATGCTGAAGTAAAAATAGATATAGCTAATTTTGAAATATAATTACAATAAAAAATTATGAAAGATAATATTTTAATTGCTGAGACATCAAGTAGCAATCAATAGTGCTCAAGATTTAAAAGAAAAATCTCTGCAGAACAATTTAATTTTCATGTGCAAAAAGAAACACTAACCTTCAACTGACACTAAGAAAAAAACAACTTTTTCACATAATCTATATTCCAAAAAGACTTCTGGTCTTCAAGTGAAGGAAGCACACATTGTAAACTAACGAAGCAGAATGAGATATTAAGTCACAAATATATTGAAATCCTTAATTTCTCTTTACTTTTGACAAAGCAAATCCGTCACAAAAATTTGAAGATTCTGCGTCAAGTTACTGAAGAGTTATACTTGTAAATGTAGTGTCAGGGACAGTCTTAGATTAAGCTTTTGATGTTGTACTGTAGATTCACTATTATATAAAAGTAAAATTTTATAAACCACTGGAAAAAGAAGATGTTGTTATTGCTGTTCAAAATAATTAACTGGATGCCGAAAAGCATGACAACTGGAGAAAGCATGGAAGTATATCGATCCTTTCTTTGTCACTTTTACAAAAAGAACTGGCAATGTATTGGGCTCAGAGCATTCAGAAAAGTGCATCAGAAGGTCCATTGGAAAACGCCTATCGGAAACATCCAATACCAAGAATTTACCCTACAGGGTTACCATGTGCAAAAATCAGACTTTCATCTCTGTCTTTCGAGTGTCGCAAACAGACACACCTTGCAGAAGGTCCTGTTGAGTGTGAGCAGCCGATGGAAAACGTTTTACAACTCAGGCAGTCTCCCGGTTCGGACGATCCGACTTATGACATTCCATACTTACGAACGGGCTTCCAAGCCTCCCCATAATTAAATACTTCCATTAATAATTCTATTTGGGAAATCATGTAACACCTTTGTTCGGTTTTACATTCCCTATTAAAAATGAATAATACGTAGCAGAGTTTGTATGGGTTATTTCAATCTAACGAACACACACACAGACACATTTAAGGACATTCAACAATTTATTGAAAAATGAATTTACTTCAAATACTCTGACTAATAACACTATTATTAATCTTCATTTCATTACTCAATAATACTTCTAGTATTGATAATGATTTATGTCGATAGGTTAATAGTTCAATCAATAATTAACAGTTCCATAGCAATGGTTATATGACACCGTATGTGATTATCCATGGTTAATTTCACCTTATGATCTATACATATTTATTGATGAATAAGCAATAAATAACATCATGATAATAAAGTTAATTCAAATTCAAACTTAATATTTCATCGATGCACTAGTTCTCAATGATATTTCATTAGTTTAAAATAGTCACTTTAATAATACGGAACTTCACTTAAGAAATTCAATACTTTTCACAAATAGATGAATAGTTTAATTCTGAGTCACTAAATCAAATATCTATAACTGTTTATCTTGATGATTCGAATTATATTTAGTTAAAGTTAATCACACTGTTGTCTTGAGAATAATAAATATTTATCCCTCCATCACTTCGTCGAATTTCGTCACATCAAGAACAATTAATTTCTCAGTTCAGCTTTCAGAAAAATATTCTTTTCCTCTTTAATAGTAACGTTCATTAATTATGGAATGACCGCTCTGATCATTGATTCTTCATTCACGAGAATAATAAAGAAAATCTACTTACAAGTTCTTGATGATTTTCGAATTTCCATAATGGCGGTTTACCCTATTCGAATTTCGCTCCATTGGAGAATCGGCATCCATTTGTCGAATTCATTCTTCAATGAAGAATTGACGTTCTTTGTAGCCTTCTTCCATGATGCACACTAATACTCATGGACTGGCTAGATGTACATTCGCTTAAGTCTTCCTTAGTTTAATGAAAAACTTTATCGGCAGAGATACATGGCCAGACAACTCGCTGCCATTTTTTGGAATACGCAAATCACGTCACTGCGCATGTCACTTTTACTACATTCATGAATGACGTCATTATTTGTAAACAACCAAAGATTTCTCTTTTCTTAAATTTCTTCACCTCTAATTAACAATACAATTTAATGTTCAAGCACTATTTTAATAATAATTCATTTAATATTTTTTCCTTTACTTCAGATCCACAAATTCGGTAACTAGTTCTTCCGCGCATGTTAACAAAGTCGCATAATATAAGAGATTCGTTGGTGCAACATCGTTGGTCAATGGAAAATATTTTACAATTGCAGGCGGTCTCCCGGTTACAAACGATCCGACTTACGACATTCCGAACTTAGGATGAACTTAGGAACGGACTTCCAAGCCTCCCCATAAGGATAATTTACAATTAAATAATTTCATCAATAATTCGGTAACTAGTTTCTTCTGCGCATGTTAACAAAGTCGCATAACGTAAGAGACTCGTTGGTGCAACATCTTTATGCTAGCAGCTAGACTCATCGTTTATATGAAAATATTATGCTTTTATTTAGACTCTTAATTTGGTCTCCTTTTTGGAGGTTTTCCAATCCCAACCCCATGAGTAAATTTGGAGAATTTCTAAATGTTAAGCATCCTTTGGCAGAGAATGCTACAAAGATACACTACTAGCAAAAGATGTGGACAAATAGAGCATTAGTTGACCTAACTTCCCTCCCTATGTCTGCATGTTTATTTTGATTGTTTTTGTTGTTTTATGACAAATATATAAGGATATTGACTCATTATTAGAGACACTCAAATTTCACAACTCTAGAAAAATTTAATTCAAGATATAGTGGGAGACATGCTTTTATGTAAGTTCAATCATATTTTGGTGGATTTTCAAGAATCAAGTACTCTCGAATTTTTATTCGAATCACGAATTTCTGCTTCTACCCAAGAAATTTACGTATTTCTAGGGAAAAAAATTTGATTCAAAGTTCAAGGATTATCGGATCGACAAGTTCCTAGAATTAAGGCTTCTCCTGATTGGCCCCTTACCAAAGGCAGATCTCATTGAAAAGGGTTTTGACCTGAAAATCCACCACTTCTGTATATAAATCTCTCTTGCTTTAAATAAAGTCAGAAAGTAGCAGATGAGATTTGAGTTGCAAGTAAATTTTAAAAAATCAGTTCGTGATATCATGCCGCTGAAAGTTAGTTTAGATGAAAGAATAAAACAATTCTCCCGAGAAAGAATGAAGCGGTTGGGACATATTATGCTGTGCACTTTTTGCAGTAAGCGAGTTGCGTGGAAGACCTCTGATGCTGTAAAAAACAAACATTGGAAGCAGAGGCCACATGGAATCAACAAAGGACAATGTTAGAGGCTGTTGAAAATGTGAAAAATGCAAAGGTAAATTATTTCCTTATTTTGTTGTTTTTGTAATTTCTATGCTCGCTTTACTCGAAGGGATAAAGTAAAATATAACCCTACTTTCTGCTAAATTTTATTTCCCAGGAATACAACTGGATACCCAGCTAATCTGGAAAAACATAAAAACACAATAATTTTACATTTAAAGTGTTATTTCAGATATCTATATATCTTCTTGTGTTTATAAAACTTTATAAAATGCAGAGGTTATGTATGTGTTTTGTTTTCTGATTTTTTAAGGCTGCCAAATTGGATTTCTTCACCTCAACTGTGCAGACGATAATTTCCACCAATATTCCTCTGAAGAAAGCAGACCATCCAACTTTCAAGGTCTGGGTAAAGAAGAATATTGGTGGTGGTGGAGACCTGCCTGGGAGTAACGTTCTCCAGAGAGAGTATTTGTCTCACCGGCAAAATCTCGAAAACAAGACTGTTGCAGCCTTAAAGAACAAAAAAGTTGCGGTGATGTTCAATGAGACAATGGACAAGATGGGCAGGGCAATTTATGTTATTATGCTTTCTAGAGTGAAGTCAGTAAATAGTCGAAGTTGTGCTTGAGCCGTTACAGAGGCATTGCAAGAGATGGAAGTGAATTTCGACCAAGTCGTGGCATTTGTTAGTGTTTTGTTAGTCATTTATTAGTGATCACTACTGTTTCCAGACGCTGTTGTTCACACCCAGTGCTGGGCACATAAAGTAAATCTTGTTGGTGTGATGCTGGAAGATGATTTGTCTTCACTAAACCAACTTGTGGTCTCCGTAAAGCAGACTTTTTTACATGCCAGGAAGAAACGGCATGCCTTCAAACTTTTCCAGCAGGAGAGAGGTTCTAAGGCTGGGTTGTTCCTATTCCTGTCCCGACACGGTGGAATTCCTGGTTGGAAGCAGTTCAGTGGCTGGCAGACAACTGGAACATCCTATTCGATTTCCTCAGCTCCAATGATGGTAAGGAGTCCTTTGGTGATGGATCGAAGCACCTCCAGGATCTTGGCAATGAAGATATGAGATGCTGTGTGTTCAGGCTCTCTTCGTGAAGCATTTAGCTATGATGCTACAGCCACTGTTGGTTAGGTTGGATAACAATTCCAAACCAATTGCTACAGATATATACACAAGGCTGCGAAATTTGAAAAGGCGTCTACAAGTAATTGTTGGGGAACCTTCAACAATAGAGTGGAGGAGGAGCTGAATACACTTAAGACAATCTTAGGGACAAAACAATGGAAGAAATAAAGAAAACTGAGAGTAACATGCACACGAAAATTGACAAACTTATGATGGGGATCCTGCTCGCACATTTCTGGAGCCTGTGGCTGATCTTTTCCACAGTAAGAACGTGATCTCGCAGGCGGTAGCAG
>JAFIDM010025514.1:0-19633 GCA_023159025.1 Thereuonema tuberculata
TACTGGCGGTACCACTTATATCTGGAGTCGTCGGTGAATTCTGTCCATAGAAACTTATTTTAAAACACCAACTTATCGGTCCAATTTAATTTCTTAAATTTTTGTTTTCTTTTCAACAAAGCAATAGTTTATCAAAATAAATTTATTAATTTTTAATCATGATGAATCAGATGTAAACAATGATTCATTGAACAGTAAAATTTAAAGAAAATATTTTCTTTTGTAATTATATTTCTTTTATTATAAATCTTATTTTTATTTTTCTGTAGCTTTTAATTGATGTTTTAGTTCTACGATATCCTTCATTTTTTTCTAATATTAATTTATCACTCTTATTTTAGTAATTTTAATTTTTGTTTTATAAGTATTAAAAAATGAAGGAAATTGTTGTTGTTGTTATTATTATTATTCCAAATAATTTTTTAATGTCTTAATTACAAAAAAAATTGATTGTAACAGAAATACAAAAGACAGATGAAATTATAAAGGAAGCTAGTAATAAATAAATATACTTAGAAAGTGTTATTTATTAGTATCTTAAGAAGCTAGTTTGAAAGTCTGTGTAGATTTTTTGAAAGGATTATACAGTAAAACCTCGTTAATTGGTCGCCCCGTTTAATTCATCGTTTTCCGTTGGTCCCGACAAGGTCTCATACATAATAATGTAAAATAACCCTCCTTTACCTGTCACGAAATTTAATTCTACTCCGGATAACTAGTCACCCTCAAAAATGGCCAAAAGCATCTTTCTTCTCCATTTGCATGCCATCGTATTGTCTTTTCAGCCCCACCCCTTCACTTAAAGAAAGCTAAGCCTTTACGGGGAATTTGTCGACCACGCCTGTCACTTCATTCCTTTCCTACCCCTTCGGGTTCTTGGAATCTCGCTGCTAATCATTCAAAGAAACTTCTCGCTGCAACTCTGTCGAATGTAGACGTTTTTCTTGACCGCTCCTGAGTGTGACTTCATTTCATAGCACGTAAGCCCTGCTCTAAGGGTTATTTTTTCTCTTGCAATTTCGTGGTTCGATTGCATTTTTAACATGCCAGGGAAACGAAAACTTACCTTGTTACCTTTTAAAGAAAAAAAAGACTTAATTGCACTTTTTGAAAAGTTAAATGTTTCGAAAACAGCTTTTGCCAAAGAACACCATATTCCCAGGACTACATTAAATGATATTCTTTCATCGAAACAAGTAATTGAAGAAGCTGACTGCAAAGACAAAAGAAAGGGAATGAGGAAATCAAAGTTTGACGAGATCGAGGAGGTTTTAGTTCGATGGCTAAAACATACCAGATCGCAAAATGTGCCGATTTCTGCCGTGATTCTTAAAGAAAAAGTCATGGAAATTGCTAAGGAAGTGAACATTGAAGATTTTGGCGGCAGCAGCAATGGTTGCCTGGAATGTTTCAAAGACAGAGATTGCCTTTCTTTTAAAACCATTAAAATGTGGTAACTATAAAAAGTATTTTTTTATTTTCCACTCATTCATTTGCATGAATTGATTTCTGAAAATCTTGTTTTTCTCACCGAATCCTACAGCAATTCATGAAAATACCGTATTTCAGTTTGTTTTTTTTTTTTTGTTTTTTTGAAAAATTCCCACTCCGCCTAAGTCGTCAAAAATGTTAGGTCCCTTGAGTGGCGACTTAATGAGGTTTTACCGTATTATTATTTCTATACGGAGATTAAAAAAAAAGTCCTTTCTTCAGATATATCAAATACATAAGACACAAAGATATGTCTTTACAAAGAAAGTTATAATACCACAATATTTTCAAAGCTAAAGAAAATAAAAAAAAAGACCAGGGAGTGAAGTAAGTTATTTATTTTCTAGAAAACAAATTAATTTGAATTATGAAAGAATCTAATCAGAAATTACAGCATTTTTCTGTACATTATTTTATTTTTTTTCAAGTGTCTCCTTTTTTCGTAATAAAATCAAAGAAAACTACAAACATAAATTCAGGCTAAAGACGGCTATTTTTTTCTTTTCTTTAATAACAATATTCAGTTTTAAATTTGTTACATCTTTTAAGGTATTAACATTAATTTATAATATTAATAATAATAATTTACTTAAATATTTCATTTTTAAGTACTTTTAATATTTTTAAAGTTTTATGATGCACAGAACTTAAAATATTAATTAAAAGTTACAAAAAAAAAAAGAAAACTTTTGATTTATAATAATAAAAAGAAATGGAATTAAAAAAAAAATATTTTTCAGTAGATTTTATTGTGTTTAATGAATCAATGTTTACATCTGATCGGTATTTTCATGGCTAAAAATAAATAATTTATTTTCATAAACTATTGGTTAGTTAAAAAAGAAAAAAAAAAATCGTTGCAACAGAATAAAAGCATATAATTTATTTAGTGAAGATATTGAAGAGAAATTGATATTTGTAACATAGGTTTCTATGGACAGATTTTGCCGACAACTCCGAATATAAATAGTGCCTTCAGTAAACAAATTGTGGGCATCCACTATAACGGCCCGGTGGTTGTTACATAATTTCTCCCTTGCCTATCCTTTATTTTCATCTCTTCCTTGAATGAGAAATCATTAGAAATATTTATCATTTCTCTAATCCTTGTCTAAAACGCTTCTTTGTCTTTGGAAACAAATGTCTCGCAGATGTTTTCAGTACAGCCTCAGCCTCTTACTCATCTGGCTTCCATTTTACCTATCCCTTCTTAAGTTTATGACACTTTGTTCTTCCTTCCATCTCTTGGTCACCTAACAGATGTCTGGTAGATGCCTTATGCATTGGATGACATTACAAATGGGGATAAGTTTGCGTGGAATTGAAAAATACAACAGAGTGAGGGAGCGAACGCGAAGGGCAGGCAACCAGCCAACCTGCTGCCATTTGAAATTGCTCACTATTGAGAACTCACCACTGCTGAAGCCGTAGCCGAACTCAGATAGTTCTGCAGTCTGGAGATTTGTTGCGTCTGAAAAGAAGAATGTTCTGCAATCTTCAGGTATGCGTAACGAGAGTCCTTCGTAGCTGACTGGGGCCTACAAATCCTTAAGGTAACAATTCTGAAGACTATGACTGCATCAAAGTACATTCTTTCAAATCAAGGCTTTGTATCTCCGGGAGAAGCTTACGAGCGGAGCACAATCATCGGCGGATATTGAACTATTCAGGTGCTTCATATTGCTCTTCGAATAAAGCAAGAGTACAAACAGAACTGTGGTCAACCCCCCTCTTTCGAGTGAGCTGCCACGAACTTTCGATAAGGACTCACTTGTGAACGTTATTTGTACTAAGTGACTCTCGATTTGGATATTTTTAAGTGTGTAATTTTATGTTTTATCGAGTTTGCTTCACCTGAAAACTCGGGGTAAGACTCACTGTACACTGAAGCTTGGTTATAATGCGGTTGTTTATATCTCGAATCGGATATAACGCGATTTGGTCTCGGACCCCTTCTATTTTGGAAAAGGTATATACTGTATAATTGCAAAATTTACCATTTTTTCGCCTAAAATCAAATCAAAGGTGTAAATTAATATTGTAATGATTTATTTTTATATTCATTTATTTATTTATTTATTTATATTTTTAATTAAATTCTATTGTCTTATCTTTTCCCTTAAAATAACCGTTAGTTTTATGAGGGGTCAGGTCAACGACCTTGACCACGCCCCTTCACCTTTAACCCTTTGTCTCTTTCTTAGCTCTTTCCTTAGTTTTTCAAACCTACCAATGGCAGGTGATTTCTTTGTTGATTTTTGTATAAAAACCCCTGTTTTTAAATAAAGATAGATAGAACTTCCAAGCACTCCATTCAGTCTGATTTGCCGTCCTTTCGTCCTTTGAATTCACAAGCACAACATTATAATATGCTTGTTTCCTTATTATTTACAGTAATTGAGACTCTACGCCCACCCTAATGTCATGAAAATGCGTCAAATACAATATATTTTTAAAAAAATACCAGAATCACAGACTTTTTCGTTTAACCAAAATGGACATCGAGATCTAATTTTCTGCCAATGACAACCAGTAAAGAGGCCCATGTAATCTAACAGGCGTATGAATACCTAGTTTCGATCCATGTGACTTGTCGTTTGTACAAGATTCCAATATCGATTTGGGCTAATATAACCCATCAAAGTGTTGAAAAGGTAATGATTTATGTATTTATAAATATAAAATTCTCTCACGTAGCTCTGAATGATGTAGGTAACCGCGAAATGACCATTTTAAATCGATTTGGAATCGTGTGGGCGATAATAGGGTGCGATATACGACATTTGACGAAGTAATTGAAAGTTCGGTTATATCGCATTCTTTGAAATCTTAGATCCAAAAGATCGCGTTATAACCGAGCTTCAGTGTATTTTCCTTTCATATCTATCCCAACTATACTCACTTCCTTGTAAACATATATAATATAATCTTTTATTAAATCCATTTATTTTATTCCAAACTAGTTGTCCCACCTTCTGTATATTTACATTTATTCATGCGGCTGACCCTTGCACTGGTTTAACACTGGAGGGAGAATTAAGAGCGCAAGGTGCCCTAGGGTAAAATCGTTCCGGACCAGCAAGACAAAGTGGCACCGGATTTATTTACAAATAAAGACCTCCTCCTCGGCGCTTTGCAGACAAACTCCAATCGCCTGAATTAATCCTTCTCTTAATTTTAGAGTCAATTCTCGAAGTATTTATCGGGCCCAGCTGCTTCTCCATTGCGCAAAACTCTCCCTCAACTGTTTAATTACATGTACACTACCAAACCATGGATAGGAGTCATACCACCTATAAACAAATGGGGCCCCGTTCTGAAAAACCTACTTAGTGAGCAGCTTATAGAGAGCGCTGCTTAGTCAAAGTCCTCAGAAAGTGCTATAACGCGATTCTTAAACCAGCTCTGAGGTTCTCAGTGCCTGCTCTATCTGCATAGGACTCATTGATCACTTTTGTCCATTTTCTCGATTGATAATACCTGGTTTTAAGACCAGCGACTACGGAAATGACAATTCTTTCTCATTTTCCTGGGAAATTTCAAATTTCTTAAAGACACAAAAAATAATAGAAAAATATCAGAGCGCATTTTTAAGACTTCAAGAAAGCCCACCTAAAGGTTTTTTCTCCTTATTGTTGTAAATTTTAAGAGAAATATTCAGACAAAAAAAACTGTCTTTATGCATATTTTTGAGGTTCCGACTGCCACAGATCCGATCCAATAGCATAAGACCGATCTGAAACTCATTTCAGAAGTAGGATCATGAAAGAATAATAATTTTAAAAGAAGTTTAACGTGCGCATGTAAATTTAAAAGATTGGATGCCGTTGCACTTGTTGATAAGTTTAAAAAAAAAAAAGTTAAAATATTTAAAACATGAGAGAGGCAACTAGTTTCAGACCATTTTATTGGTCCTTCCTCAAGCCAAGTTAAAATTCATTTAAAAAGCTTTATGAAACAAACGCCTGAGTTTGTGCGCACCATGAACTTACGCAGATCGAATTATGGGATGAAATGAAAAAGTCAATTTTTTTATTTGGGGAAAGGGATTATTGGGTACTCTTTACTTTTATTTAGGGGGTGTATTTATATTATGAGAGTTATGTTTTTTCTTTTTTAACCCATATTGATCCATGTTTTGGATTGATAAGCAGTGATTATAACAACCTGGATCTGTCAGAATATGGAAGGATTCCTTACACTTCCTTTGGAATGTGTTACTGTCTTTACAAATTATTACACTTTGGTCAAAATTAATGCTATGATTTGTTAGGTGTGTGTGCAAGACCGTATTATAATTAAAATCTTTAGTTTGTAAGGCAGATTGGTGCTGTGCTATTCGGTGAGTCAGTTTCTGTTTGGTTTTGCCTACGTATTTACAATGAGGTTCATTAGTACAAGGAGTAGCATAAACGAGCCCTTTCTGTTGAAGAGGCTTGACTGTAAACTGTGTATCTTTAAATTTGAACATTTTGGCAAATGTATTATTACTCGGGGAAGTCAAAGCTATGTTAAGGGAATTTAAAATCTTATTAAGAGTTTGATGGAGGAAAGGATGAAAAGGAATCGAAACATAACTAAATTTAGATTAAGGGGTAGGGTCTTCATTGTTATAATATCACAATGATGTTTTGGCTATTTGCTTGTTAACAATAGCGAGTGGTTATCCAATAGACGAAAAGAGCTTGGATAGTGTTGATTTCAGCGGAAAAGGCTTGTTAGTGCTGGATAGTTTAAAAGCTCTGTCCACTGCCGTTTTAATGTTGTTCATTTTAAATGGAGAAGTATTAAAGGAGTTGTAATGAAGAGAATGGACTGGATTGAAGGTTTTCTGAAAACAGAAGTGAAAATTTGAAAATTCTTCCTTTGTAGAAGGACATCGAGAAAGGCTATGGAATTATTGACGTTATTTTCTTCTTCCATTTCGAACGTTATGCTGGGGTGAACGGATTCAAAAGCATGCCATGTTATTTCAAATTTGGAGGGATTACTATAAAAAATCAAATCATCTCTGTATCTGCTATGAAGTCCAACAGAAATGGCCTGGTTATCAATAATGGTAAATGCAGTATCCTCAATATAGATCATAGTAATCTCCGATAGCATGGCTGAGGCTGCCAAGCCCGCAAATAGTCCTGAAGTTTGTTGATACATATTATTGTTGAAAGTAACAGCTGCATGTTAAATAAAGCATGAATAACGGGAAAAAATCTCTGTTTGAAAAGCTTTGTTATTCAGCAATAAGTAGGGGTTATATTTAATTATAATTCGGTCTTGTATACACACCAAACAAATCCTAGCATTAATTTTGACCAAAGCATAATAATTTGTAAAGAGAGTAACCCATTCCTAAGGAAGTGTAAGGAATCCGACCATTCTGAGGGATCCAGGTTGTTATAATCACTGCTTTTCAATCTAAAACATGGATCAATATGGGTTAAAAATGAAAAAGAAAAAACATAACTCACATAATATAAATATAACCACTAAATAAAAGTAAAGAGTACCCAATAATCCCTTTCCCCAAATAAAAAATGGACTTTTTCCTTTCATCCCATAATTAAGTACGATCTGCGCAATTTCATGGCGTGATTGGTTATCAATGTTAATAATGGGCGGCGTTTCTCTGTCCTTAACAGTACAATGTAATTAGGTTAACGGGTAATTTCCTATTTTATATTCGTAAAAGCATTATTTTTGCCTGGTACTGTTAACGTTATAGCATAATCTCGTTAATGCCAGGCAGATTATGTGAAACGAATTA
The DNA here is from genome assembly GCA_023159025.1 of Thereuonema tuberculata. Lineage (NCBI taxonomy): Eukaryota > Metazoa > Arthropoda > Chilopoda > Scutigeromorpha > Scutigeridae > Thereuonema > Thereuonema tuberculata. The sequence goes on from JAFIDM010025514.1 coordinate 7,256, forward strand.
TTAGTAAAATTAGTAAAAATTAGAATGTTTATTTCAAAATAGTTTTGCACGATCTTTTACTGGAAAAACTATCGCTCATGTGGTTAAGCGGGCGTCCGTTCGTGAGGTGTTTTTTAAAAAAGTTGTGTTATGTTAACAATAACAGGCGAAACGAATGATTTTACGAACATAAAATAGGAAATTACCTATATTCCTCTATTTTCAAATCTTTGAATGACTTCCTTGTTTCAATGTTGTAATGAACATGTTAGAATTGCATTGTCAATAAACAAAAGAAACAACTTTTACACTGAAGAAATGCAATTGGCAGCCATTGTTAAGACTAAGAAAATTACATCGCATGGAAAATAAGCCTATTTCATACAACATTTTAAGCTTATTTCCATATCAACCAAGCAAATGAAGACGTTTTATTATAATTGGAACAAACAGATGCTTACCACAACCCACTCTAGCAAAAAGTAGGATTTCCCAAAAACTTAAGTTATTGGAGCTGATATTCCCAAAACTTTCCGCCAAAATTGAAAGTTACGCAAATCTGATTCAGTGCTGCTAACTCGAAAACCTGAAATCAACGATGGAAGGAATCTAAATGCAATTTTCAATGTTTTTAGAGGGCGCCACCTGTCTCCGGAGTCTACTCTTTGTTCATAAGTCCCATTTCCGAGTGCGGGAGAAGAATCCATAGGCTTTCAAGCGTTCTGAGCGTGATCATCGAGGCTAAATCTGGCTGATGAGTCCTAATATGGACGAAACAGCTGTCCTAGATTGCCGTTGATGATGACTCAACGGAGTAAAAGTACAGGAATTTGTGCATTTCTATATATTTTTCCGTTTTTCAATAAACCAATGTTAGCCCAATTTTACCTTTTATTTCTCAAATATCATTAATAAATAAATTATATGCTTTTATTCTATAAATATGCTACCTATTTGAATGTTTTATTTCTTTTTAGAAAAGCAATAGTTTATCAAAATAAATCATTTATTTTTAGAAATGTTTCTGCTTTATAATGCCCATTACATATAAACAATACTTCAGTCAGTTACTTTTAACTATCTCATCTTTTTTATTCATTATATGCTATATTTCATTCAGAGAATTATCGTACTTCCTCAGGTTTATTTTTGAAAATTAATAATACAAAGATTACCATCAATGTATTATTAATTTTCAAAAAGAAGCTTGAGGAAGACCAGAAATTCTCTGGATGAAATATAGCATCTAATGAATAAAAAAGATGAGATAGTTTAAAATAAACAATACTTATCTGAAAGCAAAAGAGTTTATATATAGAGTTGTAATTATTTGTTATATTGTTATAACTAGGGAAAATATCTAAATAATACTATTTTTTAGTAATCTTATTTCTTTTATTATTATAAGTCTTATTTGTCTGTAGCTTATCAATATTTTTATTAACATTTAAACAGTTTTGCAACCACTTTATAAAACGTTTATAATCAAAAATGATTGAAAAACACTATTATTCCCCAGCAAAGACAAAATGGCTGGTCAAGGACCAAAGCACAAATTGTGAAGTGTAAAAAAAAACGCGTGCAAGAATGGTTAAGGATGTGTGGTTGTGTTCATAGAGGACAATGGGCAAAACTCTACGGGAAGTTGCCCCACCCGGGAATCACTATTCTATAGATAGTGATAAGATATATAGCTATTAGAAAAATCTCAATAAATAGACCATATATTATTATTATGACTCGTCTCAATTATTAGTCCGTTCAGTTATATAATTCTTGAAGTTATTATTTAATTAACTTTATACGTAATTATTAATTAATATTATCAATCATTTATTTCAAATAAATAATAATTACTTATACGTAATAAATGAAAATAATATTTAATGTTACCGAAAATAATTATTAAATGATAATTAATACATTAATTAGCGAATTAGCGAAACTCATGCCTGTGATTCAGAGTTTGGAGGAATGGGTTTAGTCATCATGGGAAAATATTAAGTAAACAATGACCTTTACAATTTTAGTTGATTTTAATTGTCGAAGTAATCCATCACATTTATAGCTTTTACAAAATGACGTCATTTTGCAAGAGAGGGGGATAATTGGATTATGACAGTAAGGTTATTGTATTGCGGGGGGGGGGGGGGGGTAAAAAATCGGCAAAAACCGATTACATAATATATGACAGCCCCTGATAGTAAAACATTATAATTCCACCTCCTCTGGATTGCTTTCTAAGTTTATATATTTTGTTAAAACCGAACTTGCTACTGAACTTGTTTCACACGTTCAGTGGCGCTGGGGGATAAAGTGCGACTTGAGCAAATTTAAATTAAAATCAGAGAATTTATTCAAATAGAGAAAATACGACAATTAAAGATCTCAAATTATCGATTTTAAGATTCGCTCGGGTTCTGGCTGACTAGTAATATCCTCCTCGTAGCCTTCTGTAACGGAACGGTCCTTGGTATCTTTTCCCAGTAATTGGATTAAGTTGTGCGGCCTATTCTGTCTTCCACGTACTCTTCTTTAACGGGACGTTCCTTGGTATCTTCTCTTGGTAATTGGATTGATTTGTGCGGCCCAGTTCTGTCTTCCTCGTACTCTTCTTTAACAGGACAGTCCTTGGTATCTGGATTGAGTTCCACATCTTGTGAGCTTGGAGACCTTCTCTGTGGCACTAAGCCACCAAACCTCACTCTCTGGCTCCGGGTGGAGACCTCTCTTGAGGCTGGCTGCCGCAAAAACGAACTGTCTCTGAAGCCTTCTGCGCTGCATTATATGCCGGCCTGCTGCCTCCCTTTCACTCCGACTGAGTCCACTACCGAAAGGGAGATTGGGTTGGTCTTAACTACTCTTCTCAGAAGGTGGATTGGCGTAAGTCGAATCCACATTTTTAGGGGGATGGACAATTCCACTGGTAACATTTCCTCCCTCCTAAAACGTATGCAGCCTCTGCATACTCTTCTATTCTTCCTCTTGTCAAAGAATGAATGACTGTATTTGACTACGTCATCATGTCTTCGTTCCTCCGCATTCCTCACCTGACACGAAAATCTTCCGAGATTTTAGTAAATTGAGCCAGGCCCCACAAAGCAAGGGAGTTGCTTCCCTGATTGTCCGTTTAATCTTCTTCTTTCTCTTGCTAACCAAGTAGGTTCTTCTTTTAACTTTTAGAAGAAAGGAATTATACTAATACAACCGAACTATATCAACATATTAAATCATCTTTACACCAGGCTGCAAAGGAAGCACTAGGACAAAAAAGAAAAGGCAAAAATTCCCAAAAAAACTTTTGGTGGGATAAGGACATTGAAAAGATTGTACAACAGAAAAAAGAAGCCTATTTGAGGTGGATGAGTTCAAAAAAGGAAGAGGATAGATAAATTTATAGAACTTTTAGAAATGACACTAAGAAATTAGTAATAGAGAAAAAAAGAACATCCTCGGATAAAAAATGCAGAGAAATTGAGACATATATAGGAGGAAGACGGTGTACAGAGGCATGGAAATTTTTAAGGAATATTAGAAAAGAAGGTAATAATTCATGGCAAGGAATATCGGTTGAGAAATGGGAAGAATATTATAAGACTTTGCTTACAGAAACTAGAAATGAATTTCAAGTAAAAAATACACATATTGATACCATACAACAACCTATACTATTGGAACTTGAGAGAGTTAAAACAGCAATTAAAAAATTAAAGAATCAAAGAGCAAGTGGTCCCGGTGGAATATCAGCAGAACTAATCAAAAATGGAACAGATAAATTGCTAAGATTAATTACACAATTATTCGAAAGATGTTGAAACGGAGAAGAAACACCAGAAGAGTGGAGAATTGGATATTTAACATCAATTTATAAAAGAGGAGACAGACAAAAATGTGAAAATTACCGTGGCATTACTGTAACAGCAACGTTTAGTAGACTGTATGGACGAATTTTAAAAGATTTTCTTGAAGAAGAAATAAGAATGAAAGAAAGTGAAGAACAAAGTGGATTTAGAGCAGGAAGATCATGTATGGATAATATATTTTGTCTTAAACAAATTATTGAAAAGGAAATGGTGGTGGGAAATCAAATTCATCTTCTGTTTATTGATCTAATGAAGGTATATGATAATGTTCCAATCGCAAAATTATGGAATGTATTAAAGGAAATAAACATAAATTTAAATATTATTAGAGCAATTCAAGAACTTTACAGACAACCAAAAATAAAGATTAAAGTAGGTCAAAGATTATCAAAAGGCTTTATAACAGATAAAGGACTCAGACAGGGATGTTGTATCTCCCCAACACTTTTTAAAATTTATGTTGAAGCAGCATTAAAAGTTTGGAAAGAAAACTGCAGAGGATTGGGACTTAAAGTGAAAGGAACGTCAATGTTTACTCTGCAGTTCGCAGATGACCAAGTCATAATTGCAAAGAGTAAAAATGATTTAGAGAGAATGACGATAACAATTAAGGAAGAATATGAGAAATGGGGACTATATATGAACGTTAGCAAGACCAAATATCTATGTATAGGAGGAAATGAGACGGACCTAAATCTAAATAATAACATGAAAATAGAAAGCTGTGAGCATTATAGGTATCTCGGAGTAGACATTAATAGAGAAGGCAGAGACTCACAAGAAATTAAAAACAGAATTTGTCAAGGAAGGAAGGCTATAAAACTATTAAATTCTATTTGGTGGAGTGAAGAGATCTCTAGGAAAAGAAAGTATAATATATACAATTCTATTGTAAAGAGCATCTTGTTATATGGGGCAGAGGGATGGAGAATTATGGAGACAGAAAAAAAGAAATTAGCGGCAGTGGAAATGGATGCCCTAAGAAGATCATGCAGGGTTTCAAGAATAGAAAGAACAAGAAATGAAAGAATCAAAGAAATGATGAAAATAAAAGGAAACATTTTGGACGATCTTCAAAGAAAACAATTAATTTGGTTTGGTCATGTTAAAAGAATGAATGACGAAAGACTGCCCAAAATCGCTTTTGATTACAAAACTAATCAAAAAAGGAAACGAGGAAGACCACGAAAGGCTTGGATGGACGATATTAAAAAAGCAATGAGGATTAGAAGTCTGGAAGAGGAATGGACCCTTGACCGGAAGACCTGGAATGGACTTCTTGCAGATTCTTTTGGAAGGCGGCACCTGACGCCATGAACCGAGTTTATACATATAATCTGCCTTAAAATCCTATGCTGAGCCATAAATTTCTTTCTTCTTTTCCTTCTTCTCTGCATCTGTCTTTTGATAACGGGTGGTGCGGAACCGAAATGCTCAGGAATAAGAGATTGCCTCAATGCCTCCCATAGATCTTTGAACGCTAACTCTGCATCTTCTGACGGCTTCTTCTTTAACTTCTCTTTAAACCACCTTTGTTCATTTCTTTCTCTTTCTAACTCTTTTCTCAACCCTTCGTTTTTCATCTACTTGGTGTTTTCCTAGTAGTTCTTCTTGGAGTCTTATTTTCTCCTTTTCCTGCTGTCTCAAACCTTCCTCCCGTCTTCGATTTTCTGCCTCTAGAAGCCTTTTCCTTTCTTCCTCTTCTTCCTGAACACGCTTCATTTCCTCTTGCTTTCTCTTTTCTTATCCTTTCTGCATTCTACGCGACTCTTCGTGCCTTCTCTCTTCTTCAATAATTCTCTCCATTTCCACGCAAACCTCCACTTCCCACTCTGGACAGAAGGAGACCATATGTCCCGGCTCACCGCAAAAGTAACACTTCTTAGAATTCCGCTTTTGCGGTAAAACCTCTTCAGGAATGGCGGCCATAGCACGAAGTTTATCCGTCCGAGTTTCGCGTCCAAGCGAACACTTCACTTCGTCTGTCTTCTGACTCCCATCTAATACATGCTCTAGTGAACAACTATATTCAAACTCACTTTTTATGGCTTCTATATGTTGGCTCCAGGTTCTCAAAACGAAAATAATCATGCCATGCTTTGGTGGCATCCTCTAAGCAAGCATTGAGAAATGATATTGCTATTCTTTGAGTCCAGTTATAACTTTCTTTTATCTCATTAAAGTTAATCAGGAATTGAGAGAGGTTTTCTTCATTTCTCCCACTATACCTCAAGCTTGGTTGGACCGGAAACTCCATCACAATTAATCTTTTCTGAATGTCCCACTGTTGTCTCTGTTTTAGCTCGTTGGAACATCGCATCCCCATTCGGGTGCCAAAAATGCTACCGAACTTGTTTCACACGTTCAGTGGCGCTGGGGGATAAAGTGCGACTTGAGCAAGTTTAAACTAAAATCAGAGAATTTATTCAAATAGAGAAAATACGACAATTACAGATCTCAAATTATCGATTTGAAGATTCGCTCAGGTTCTGGCTAACTAGTAATATCCTCCTAGTAGCCTTCTGTAACGAAACGATCCTTGGTATCTTCTACCAGTAATTGGATTAAGTTGTGCGGCCCAATTCTGTCTTCCTCGTACTCTTCTTTAACGGGATGGTCCTTGGTATCTTCTCTCGGTAATTGGATTGATTTGTGCGACCCAGTTCTGTCTTCGTCGTACTCTTCTTTAACGGGATGGTCCTTGGTATCTTCTCCCGGTAATTGGATTAAGTTGTGCGGCCCAATTCTGTCTTCCTCGTACTCTTCTTTAACGGGACGGTCCTTGGTATCTGGATTGAGTTCCACAGCTTGTGAGCTTGGAGACCTTCTCTGTGGCACTAAGCCACCAAACCTCACTCTCTGGCTCCGGGTGGAGACCTCTCTTGAGGCTGGCTGCCGCAAAAACGAACTGTCTCTGAAGCCTTCTGCGCTGCATTATATGCCGGCCTGCTGCCTCCCTTTCACTCCGACTGAGTCCACTACCGAAAGGGAGATGGGTTGGTCTTAACTACTCTTCTCAGAAGGTGGATTGGCGTAAGTCGAATCCACATTTTTAGGGGGATGGACAATTCCACTGGTAACAATATTATAACTGTTTATCAAGAATTAATATCTTCTAAAATATTTATTTTCCTAATTCTAAATTATTTATTATATGTAAATTACTCATTTTGCTTCTGTAATTCTATTATTCAATATTACTTAAATTTTAATTATATCTTCTTCACCTGAAATTTCAATTACATGAGAAGATTCAATCTTTCTTATTAATATATTGTAATTTATATCCAGATAAACTTGTACCCCTTTTGTTTAGCTTCTTGTTTAGTTCTCCAAAATAAATTCTTTAGTTTCATTGTTAAATTTTCATTAATGTAAATCCATGAATTATTTTTGTTTCCAAATTTTTCATTGTTGATTATATTCTTTTTAGCTTTGAATGATAGCAACCAGTTATTACCAGTTCACTAATAATAATCTGCGATGATCATCAGATGCGCTGGCATAGTTTCCCAGTCTTGGTGGTCGCCTGCTCTGGCACAGGCAAAACACTTCTGACCGTTCGGGCTGAACGGAATTGTGGTAGCCATACTACAGAATGGGGTTCCACTTTCTCCACCACCACCTGCATGAGACAGTAATATATTTGTCGAACAGAAGCCACTGCCTAACCTCTAAAGCATGTGAATTTATCCTGCGCCACACCCGACGCATCACGATCAATATCAGAACAAGATCTCGTCGTAGATGGTTGGACCCTTCAGCCTACCCTAGTGCTAGGTAGTTCCCGCACCGACTATGAAGAGATAAGATTAATGCTGAAGTAAAAATAGATATAGCTAATTTTGAAATATAATTACAATAAAAAATTATGAAAGATAATATTTTAATTGCTGAGACATCAAGTAGCAATCAATAGTGCTCAAGATTTAAAAGAAAAATCTCTGCAGAACAATTTAATTTTCATGTGCAAAAAGAAACACTAACCTTCAACTGACACTAAGAAAAAAACAACTTTTTCACATAATCTATATTCCAAAAAGACTTCTGGTCTTCAAGTGAAGGAAGCACACATTGTAAACTAACGAAGCAGAATGAGATATTAAGTCACAAATATATTGAAATCCTTAATTTCTCTTTACTTTTGACAAAGCAAATCCGTCACAAAAATTTGAAGATTCTGCGTCAAGTTACTGAAGAGTTATACTTGTAAATGTAGTGTCAGGGACAGTCTTAGATTAAGCTTTTGATGTTGTACTGTAGATTCACTATTATATAAAAGTAAAATTTTATAAACCACTGGAAAAAGAAGATATTGTTATTGCTGTTCAAAATAATTAACTGGATGCCGAAAAGCACGACAACTGGAGAAAGCATGGAAGTATATCGATCCTTCCTTTGTCACTTTTACAAAAAGAACTGGCAATGTATTGGGCTCAGAGCATTCAGAAAAGTGCATCAGAAGGTCCATTGGAAAACGCCTATCGGAAACATCCAATACCAAGAATTTACCCTACAGGGTTACCATGTGCAAAAATCAGACTTTCATCTCTGTCTTTCGAGTGTCGCAAACAGACACACCTTGCAGAAGGTCCTGTTGAGTGTGAGCAGCTGATGGAAAACGTTTTACAACTCAGGCAGTCTCCCGGTTCGGACGATCCGACTTATGGCATTCCATACTTACGAACGGGCTTCCAAGCCTCCCCATAATTAAATACTTCCATTAATAATTCTATTTGGGAAATCATGTAACACCTTTGTTCGGTTTTACATTCCCTATTAAAAATGAATAATACGTAGCAGAGTTTGTATGGGTTATTTCAATCTAACGAACACACACACAGACACATTTAAGGACATTCAACAATTTATTGAAAAATGAATTTACTTCAAATACTCTGACTAATAACACTATTATTAATCTTCATTTCATTACTCAATAATACTTCTAGTATTGATAATGATTTATGTCGATAGGTTAATAGTTCAATCAATAATTAACAGTTCCATAGCAATGGTTATATGACACCGTATGTGATTATCCATGGTTAATTTCACCTTATGATCTATACATATTTATTGATGAATAAGCAATAAATAACATCATGATAATAAAGTTAATTCAAATTCAAACTTAATATTTCATCGATGCACTAGTTCTCAATGATATTTCATTAGTTTAAAATAGTCACTTTAATAATACGGAACTTCACTTAAGAAATTCAATACTTTTCACAAATAGATGAATAGTTTAATTCTGAGTCACTAAATCAAATATCTATAACTGTTTATCTTGATGATTCGAATTATATTTAGTTAAAGTTAATCACACTGTTGTCTTGAGAATAATAAATATTTATCCCTCCATCACTTCGTCGAATTTCGTCACATCAAGAACAATTAATTTCTCAGTTCAGCTTTCAGAAAAATATTCTTTTCCTCTTTAATAGTAACGTTCATTAATTATGGAATGACCGCTCTGATCATTGATTCTTCATTCACGAGAATAATAAAGAAAATCTACTTACAAGTTCTTGATGATTTTCGAATTTCCATAATGGCGGTTTACCCTATTCGAATTTCGCTCCATTGGAGAATCGGCATCCATTTGTCGAATTCATTCTTCAATGAAGAATTGACGTTCTTTGTAGCCTTCTTCCATGATGCACACTAATACTCATGGACTGGCTAGATGTACATTCGCTTAAGTCTTCCTTAGTTTAATGAAAAACTTTATCGGCAGAGATACATGGCCAGACAACTCGCTGCCATTTTTTGGAATACGCAAATCACGTCACTGCGCATGTCACTTTTACTACATTCATGAATGACGTCATTATTTGTAAACAACCAAAGATTTCTCTTTTCTTAAATTTCTTCACCTCTAATTAACAATACAATTTAATGTTCAAGCACTATTTTAATAATAATTCATTTAATATTTTTTCCTTTACTTCAGATCCACAAATTCGGTAACTAGTTCTTCCGCGCATGTTAACAAAGTCGCATAATATAAGAGATTCGTTGGTGCAACATCGTTGGTCAATGGAAAATATTTTACAATTGCAGGCGGTCTCCCGGTTACAAACGATCCGACTTACGACATTCCGAACTTAGGATGAACTTAGGAACGGACTTCCAAGCCTCCCCATAAGGATAATTTACAATTAAATAATTTCATCAATAATTCGGTAACTAGTTTCTTCTGCGCATGTTAACAAAGTCGCATAACGTAAGAGACTCGTTGGTGCAACATCTTTATGCTAGCAGCTAGACTCATCGTTTATATGAAAATATTATGCTTTTATTTAGACTCTTAATTTGGTCTCCTTTTTGGAGGTTTTCCAATCCCAACCCCATGAGTAAATTTGGAGAATTTCTAAATGTTAAGCATCCTTTGGCAGAGAATGCTACAAAGATACACTACTAGCAAAAGATGTGGACAAATAGAGCATTAGTTGACCTAACTTCCCTCCCTATGTCTGCATGTTTATTTTGATTGTTTTTGTTGTTTTATGACAAATATATAAGGATATTGACTCATTATTAGAGACACTCAAATTTCACAACTCTAGAAAAATTTAATTCAAGATATAGTGGGAGACATGCTTTTATGTAAGTTCAATCATATTTTGGTGGATTTTCAAGAATCAAGTACTCTCGAATTTTTATTCGAATCACGAATTTCTGCTTCTACCCAAGAAATTTACGTATTTCTAGGGAAAAAAATTTGATTCAAAGTTCAAGGATTATCGGATCGACAAGTTTCTAGAATTAAGGCTTCTCCTGATTGGCCCCTTACCAAAGGCAGATCTCATTGAAAAGGGTTTTGACCTGAAAATCCACCACTTCTGTATATAAATCTCTCTTGCTTTAAATAAAGTCAGAAAGTAGCAGATGAGATTTGAGTTGCAAGTAAATTTTAAAAAATCAGTTCGTGATATCATGCCGCTGAAAGTTAGTTTAGATGAAAGAATAAAACAATTCTCCCGAGAAAGAATGAAGCGGTTGGGACATATTATGCTGTGCACTTTTTGCAGTAAGCGAGTTGCGTGGAAGACCTCTGATGCTGTAAAAAACAAACATTGGAAGCAGAGGCCACATGGAATCAACAAAGGACAATGTTAGAGGCTGTTGAAAATGTGAAAAATGCAAAGGTAAATTATTTCCTTATTTTGTTGTTTTTGTAATTTCTATGCTCGCTTTACTCGAAGGGATAAAGTAAAATATAACCCTACTTTCTGCTAAATTTTATTTCCCAGGAATACAACTGGATACCCAGCTAATCTGGAAAAACATAAAAACACAATAATTTTACATTTAAAGTGTTATTTCAGATATCTATATATCTTCTTGTGTTTATAAAACTTTATAAAATGCAGAGGTTATGTATGTGTTTTGTTTTCTGATTTTTTAAGGCTGCCAAATTGGATTTCTTCACCTCAACTGTGCAGACGATAATTTCCACCAATATTCCTCTGAAGAAAGCAGACCATCCAACTTTCAAGGTCTGGGTAAAGAAGAATATTGGTGGTGGTGGAGACCTGCCTGGGAGTAACGTTCTCCAGAGAGAGTATTTGTCTCACCGGCAAAATCTCGAAAACAAGACTGTTGCAGCCTTAAAGAACAAAAAAGTTGCGGTGATGTTCAATGAGACAATGGACAAGATGGGCAGGGCAATTTATGTTATTATGCTTTCTAGAGTGAAGTCAGTAAATAGTCGAAGTTGTGCTTGAGCCGTTACAGAGGCATTGCAAGAGATGGAAGTGAATTTCGACCAAGTCGTGGCATTTGTTAGTGTTTTGTTAGTCATTTATTAGTGATCACTACTGTTTCCAGACGCTGTTGTTCACACCCAGTGCTGGGCACATAAAGTAAATCTTGTTGGTGTGATGCTGGAAGATGATTTGTCTTCACTAAACCAACTTGTGGTCTCCGTAAAGCAGACTTTTTTACATGCCAGGAAGAAACGGCATGCCTTCAAACTTTTCCAGCAGGAGAGAGGTTCTAAGGCTGGGTTGTTCCTATTCCTGTCCCGACACGGTGGAATTCCTGGTTGGAAGCAGTTCAGTGGCTGGCAGACAACTGGAACATCCTATTCGATTTCCTCAGCTCCAATGATGGTAAGGAGTCCTTTGGTGATGGATCGAAGCACCTCCAGGATCTTGGCAATGAAGATATGAGATGCTGTGTGTTCAGGCTCTCTTCGTGAAGCATTTAGCTTTGATGCTACAGCCACTGTTGGTTAGGTTGGATAACAATTCCAAACCAATTGCTACAGATATATACACAAGGCTGCGAAATTTGAAAAGGCGTCTACAAGTAATTGTTGGGGAACCTTCAACAATAGAGTGGAGGAGGAGCTGAATACACTTAAGACAATCTTAGGGACAAAACAATGGAAGAAATAAAGAAAACTGAGAGTAACATGCACACGAAAATTGACAAACTTATGATGGGGATCCTGCTCACACATTTCTGGAGCCTGCGGCTGATCTTTTCCACAGTAAGAACGTGATCTCGCAGGCGGTAGCAG
>JAFIDM010025515.1:0-19630 GCA_023159025.1 Thereuonema tuberculata
CACTGCAATGACTCAACACAACATCCAACGAATCGATGAAATCATTCGAGATGACCTCCAGGTAACAACAGATGAGCTGTGTTCTATGGTATCTATTAGTAGTGAAATGACCATTATTAAAAAGTTGAGTTACTTAAAGATTTGTGCATGGTGGCTGCCCAGAATGTTGTCACAAAATCTTACGGATACGACAAAAGCCATTGCCACCTATCTCTTGCACTTTTACGGCTTGGGAGGAGAGAAAGTTTTAGGGAATATTTTTAGGAAAAACAGGTGATTAGACTGGTTCCATTTCTTTGAACCTGAATCGAAGAGACAGACGATAAATGGCATCACAAGACATTGCCGAAAAAAAATTCAAAAGTGCCTCATCTGCAAGGAAAGTCATGGCCTCCATCGTTTGGGACGTGAAAGCTGTCGTTCTGATTGACTTGGAATTAGAGACCACAATAAATTCTGATAGATACATCCTCAAACTGAAAAAGCTTAGATCTAAAATTTTTAATAATTTTAACCAATGGTAAGGCGTTCCAGTCGTTTCTGGAGGGAGTTTTCATAGGCTGATAGACAGGTTCTCATGTCATCATTGTTGATCATGGAAACTGAACGGAAGTCGGTGTTCAGTAATACCTTGAGATACGAATGCCCCAACATACGATTTTTTTGATATACGACGAAAATTTTCATTTAATTTACGCCTCGAAATACGAAGATATTTTTGAGATACGAATAGCTAGTACAGCTAGATGTTGTGGATCTGGTGCAGAAGCATGCAGAAGAACTCATGACGGAGGAGCTGAAGAAGTTACAAGAGATGACGCACTCAGAGGTGATGAAGGAACTCAGCAGTGAGGAGGGGGTCGAGAAAGAGGAAGTGCTATCTTCACGTGAAATTCGTGATATCCGTGCTAAGTGGCAAGAAGTGTCCGATTTTGTTGAAAAGAGACACCCGGAGAAATTGTCTACAGGGAGAGCCATTGTTCAATGACATGTGCCTTGCGCATCTTGGAAACATTCTAAAAAAGAGACAGAAACAGATCTCTCTTGATCATTTCCTTTGGAAAAGACCACGTCTTAGTGGCGATACACCCACGTCTTAGTGGCGATACTGCAACTGAGGCCAAAAGGGCCAGACGTGAGAGTGGCAGTGATAGTGATTAGTCTTAGTGTAAGTAAAAAAATAGTACATTTAGTAAAAAAATATAGAACATTTATATCATGCATACAATAAACATTGTATTTATCTTATATTAAATGTATATTTGGTTGCATTTAAAGCATGTTAATTATTTTCTGGGGGGTAAATTACTATCACTGGAACAAATTAATTCTATTTCCATTAATTTCTATGGGAAAAATTGATTTGATATACGATTTTTTTTATATACGACGATCGTCACGGAACGAATTAAATTCGTATGTCGAGGTACCACTGTATGTTTGAAATTGGAGGTAGATTACGATGTCATCTTTGTAATCAGTTGAAACGATTGGAAGCATTAACGGTGAAATTTGCTTGTAGTGAATTCTAAATTTATCAATAAGCAGGATTCGGTTGGAAACGTCAGGGGCTTGAATCTGAAAAGAAATGAAAAGAAAAAAAATAGGAAAAGGTTGAGTGGGTGGATAGAAGAATTTACCGTGAAATGGCCCTCAACGGATACATCACTCACACTATGGCTGAGAAACTCAAAGATAGTTCTTTTGATAATCCTTATCTTCGTATATTACCGAAAATTCACAAAGAAAGATTAAATAATAATGTGTTTCAAGTTAGGTCCATTGTAAACTACAATAATATGGCAATTAAAGAATTATCGCAACATATATACAACAAACTGAGCCCTCTTCAAATAGTTTCAACACATGCAGTACCCAACAGTACAACTGTCATTAACAAGATAAGAGAATTGGAATTCATTCCTAATTTTTCTTTTTGTTCTTTCGACGTAGAAGCTCTGTTTACATCTATTTCATATGAGTTAATATGTAAACCATTTTGACCATTTCATACATAAAAATTGCCGTAATTTCCAAAACAAGAATTTAATTGAAAAATGCTGTCATCTGATTAGAGCCATGTTCAAACAACAAATTTTCTCCTTCGAAGGACAGTATTTCCGTCAAATTTCGGGATTATTCATGGGCCTATCCACTTCCGCCTAACTGGCTGAGCTTGTTATGATATTCATCGAAGATTCGGCGTTTCTCATTTACGACGAATGTGATCTGAATATCCCATTATACTGTTGTTATGTCGACGACTTACTTTTATACTGTGATTCCATCATCCAAGAAGGACTTATAAACATTAATACTGAAATTCACCCTAATATTAATTTTCAACTTGAAAAAGAAAAAGATTCATCTATCCCGTTCTTACATATCATGATAACAAGAACAGAAAATGGTTTCAACACAACAGTATAGGAAACCAACCAATAGGGGAATTACCTTGAATTATCTCTCACATTGCCCCACATTCTTTAAAGTCAATAATATTTGCATGGCTGTGTACAGAGCAATTAACCTCTCCAGCAATTTTGAAGGCTTCAACAATGAAATTAACTCAATAATTTCTCTATTTTCCAGCAACAATAATCCAATACACTCCATTGATAGACAAATAGTAAGTACTTTGCAGGCGTACTATCATAATAATGTAAAAAAGACAAAAGTTAACAAATATATTTCTGTATCTTTCCATAGACCACTGTTTTGCGCTCTCAATAACTTGTTCAAACCCTTAAATATTTCAATCACCTAACCTAGGAATAATACTATAGACCGTACATGACTATACTATACTATAGACCGTACATTAAGAAAAACCTTAATCGACAGTAAATTCCTCCAACGTACAGATATTGTTTATGGGGTTCCATGTAATAAGCACGGTTGTTTTTATATTGAAGAAACTAAACAGCGGCTCAAAGAACGTATAGCACAGCATATTACAGCGCTTAGAACTGACGATCTCAATTATGGTTCTGTACGCCATGCCAAGCAATGCGGCCATCAAATTGATTTCGAAAAACCGTTCATCCTATGTCATGAATCCAATACTTTCCTTCTGAAGTGCAAAGAGTCCGTCTTAATCATGAACTTTAAATTCTACAATGTCTATCTGTGCAATCTGTCACCGAATATGGTTTTAAAAAACATAATTCCGAATCCCTACATTCCGAATTTTCCTTAATCCCACATTCCGAATTATTATTTTTTTTTATTTTAATTATTATCCACCCAATCAATCTTTTCCTCCCTTTTTTTTTCCTTTTTCTTTTCTTTTCTTTTCAGATTTAAGCCCCTGGCGTTTCCAAGCGAATCCTGCTCATTGATAAATTTAGAATTCACTACAAGCAAATTTCAACGTTAATGCCTCCAATTGTTTCAATTGATTACCAAGAAGACATCGTAATTTATCTCCAATTTCAACCATACACCGACTTCCGTTCAGTTTCCATGATCAACAATGATGATATCAGAATCTGCCTATCAGGCTATGAAAACTTCCTCCAGAAACGACTGGAACGCCTTACCGTTGGTTAAAATTATTAAAAATTTTAATGGTGTAAAATAATATTTCCAAATTATCGTAATCTGATTTTTGTATAAAGGCACATGATTCGTCTCCCTCTTTAGTTGAGAACGTCGTGTTAAATACGACGAAACCGGTACTAGAATTTTTACTTATGTGTTAAGGGTATGTTATTTATTTCTTTTTTTTTTCTTGTCTTTTCTTTGTGGTCTAATACCTTTTGTAGTAGCCTAAGTGCTATCCAAGGATTGAATTCTACATTTGATTCTTGTTTTTTATTATGGAAGGGTAAGTGTTCACCGAGTTGTTGTTCCACTGTGATCCATGATGCTTTGTCATGGTGAGGGATGGCGTTGGACCACAGAGACGACCAGTATTCATGTAATGCCTCGCTGATGGGAGTCTTTGTGGTGGATGTAGTGGAGGGAGATTTAAGGGATCGGTAGAATTTTTTCTCATTGTATAAGGAAAATGTTGTTCTGTTGTTTGCGCAGAGTGCACTGTTTGTATCTTTGTAATCTTTTTGCAAGTGCACTCAGTTTTTGTTTTAGTATGTCGAGATGTTCTTGAACCTGGTTATGATGGTTTGAGTGTGAAAGGCGAGTGTTTCTGTGCTTGAATATCTTCCTAACCTGGAACATAAGTTTCTTTGTTTTGTTTCCTGCACAGTATTATGTGAGTCTGGCTATGAATCCTCTAAGGTCGCTGACGCGGCCCTCAAGGCGATGTCTCCAAGGGGGGACATATTCTTGTGACCGTGCAGTGGTAGATATGTGGTGTTGTTTGATTCTAAGTGCCCGAATGGTTCCCTGTGCCGCGCTTTAGAGTGTTGTATGTATGTCTTCTAATGTTTGGATATTGTCAAGGTGTTGTGGGATAGTGTGTATGTGGGAAAGTGTGTGTGTTGAGATGATATATGACACTGGCGAGTTGTTTTGATGTGTGTACTTTGGGGACTGGAGGCCTGAATGTGGGGGTCTGTGCCTGTATATTGTGCTAGTGCGATATAAAAATTATCATGTGCTGCTTGTGATATGTTATTGGTTGTTTTGTTGGACATGTGGACTGAGTGGTAGAGATTGATTCTGTGTTTGCCATAAAGGTAATGTCTTCTGATGGGGTGGGGTGTGGTGTCCTGTGGTTCGATTCAGCGACCTCTTCCGTAATTTGTGTAAGTAAGCATGGAGGAATAAGATTGTTTACTAATATGGATCATCGCTGATCCGCTACCCGGTATTCACTAAGCCCTAACGATGGATAACGTGTAGTGAATGCGTGGTGTAGTGGCTGTCTGTATCCTATGAGATGAGTCCCTAACTTGTGTAAAGGTTTAGAAGTCGCTTATTAGATCCTGGTTCATCTGCGATGACCATCGGATGCGCTGGCGTGGTTTCCCAGTCTTGGTGGTCGCCTGCTCTGACACAGACGAAACCCTTCCGACCGTTCGGGCTGGATGGCGTTGCCGGGCATTGTGGTAGCCATACTGCAGGATGGGGCGCCACTTTCTCCACCACCACCTGCGGGAGAGTAGTAGTATATTTTTCGAACGGAGGCCTCTGCCTAACCTCCGAACGCGGGTGACTTTATTCTGTGCCACACCCGATGCAAGATGATCTATATTAGAACGAGTTCTCATCATCGATGGTTGGACCCTTTAGCCTACCCTAAAGCTAGTGTAGTTCCCGCCCCCACCGCGAGTAGATAGGCTCATGGGGGCTTGTTATTATTAGTATTATTATTATTATGATTAGTGTTAGTATTATTAGTATTATTTAAAACGAGAAATCAAAGACAGCACATGAATAAATTGAAATCGCCTCTCTTGTTCGATTATAGGAAAGAAGTTGGGGACAGCTGTTTCGTCCTTCATCGGACTCCTCAGCCCAACCCTGCCTTCCCTGATAAAAGAACCAGAGAGGCAAGATCTTAAGTGAGGATCACCGTCACACCTGACAGTGACCTCTCAAAAGCAAGAAAGATTTCTCGTTTTAAGCAATTTTCACGGCACGTTAAATGATTTGATTTAGCTAATGCTTTTGTTTGGTATTCCGATATGGAATTTCTTTTTCTTAGTTTAATTCCTTTTTGCCTGCTGTACGCAGGAAAAGGTTTTTGGTGGTGCTGAGTTGGTACCCCAATTAATGTCTTGTCTTTCTTGCTTTTGAGAGGTCACTGTCAGGTGTGACGGTGATCCTCACTTAAGATCTTGCCTCTCTGGTTCTTTATCAGGGAAGGCAGGGTTGGGCTGAGGAGTCCGATGAAGGACGAAACAGCTGTCCCCAACTTCTTTCCTATAATCGAACAAGAGAGGCAATTTCAATTTATTCATGTGCTGTCTTTGATTTCTCGTTTTATGCAATTTTCACGGCACGTTAAATGATTTGATTTATTAGTATTATTAATCGTCGTTTTTGTTGTTTTGCATTTCCTGATTTAGAAATCAGTTTTAAAAACGACTAATTTCTATAAATAATAAAATGTACATCTAAAATTATTATTTATAGAAATTAAAAGTAATTAAAATTAGATTCTTTTACTTTTGAGTTGATTTTGTATTAGGAATCGATGGGATTGATTTTTTTTTTCAAATTAAATAAAACAATTGAAGAATTAAAAACTATCTTCCTTAAGAAACTGTTCTGTCTAATTATATTTAATCGATTTGTTTTATGTGAAATAATAGAACAGTATGTAATAACTGTAAGATCCTCTTTGTAATATTTTGAGATTTTACCGTATAGCATTTATAAATCTATAGCTATTACTTTATTACAGTTGGATCAGGAACTCCATTTTATCCCTGGTTGAGTGGTTCGGATGAATTAGTAGAAGGTCAGTGGCTATGGACAAGCACTGGAAGACCTATTGGACAAACGAAAGTGTATTTCACAGGAATGTATAATAATAAGGATAATAATTACTTAGTTTTACGCAACGATGATATGACTGATGGTAATGGAATTTATAACTACACATTTATCTGTGAGTTTTAAAGTATAATTTTCCCATTTTTTTTATTTCATTTTATTCAATGAAGGGAAAATGATACAATCAGCATCTGCAGGAATATTTCCGGCAATTCTTCTTTAGTTCATTTCAATTTATAATTTTCTTATGAATTCCAATTCTAAAATAATGTAAGTTATTGTAATTTTTTATATATTGAGTATTTGTATTTTTTGACAAGGTTTGTTTACCGAAAATAAAAAGCATTAACAGTATTTGGGTCAAGAGCAAATAAGGATATTATTTGGAAAGGAAAAGTTAGGAGATGAATTAATAAGTAATTCACGAAATAATTCAAAAACTTCAAAATAAAAATGCCAAAAACAGAAAAGAAAACCTATGAATACGTAACAATATTATAAACGAGAAATACAGCAACAATATTTTGAAAGGAAAATAAAATCACAGTTGAAATTGAAATCAATATTAATAGCGAATATGTTTGTTTGTTTGAATAATGCATGAACAACGAAAACCTGGATCTGCAATAAGAGGTGTAAATATTCTTGAAGGATACGCATATCTCCGAAATCTCTTTTGTTGGTAACACGAAATTTGATATGATTGTTAAAACGAAAAATATAAAATATTCGACGAATTTTCAATATTCGGATCCTAACGGGTGTGTAAACGGATGGGTAAACATTTTTGAAGTGTATGTGCATCTCCAAAACCGCTTGAGTTGCAAACATGAAATTTGACATGAGTTCTTAATTCTAAGTTTCAGTTTTTAATTGTAAGTTTACTTAATTTGATTTGCTTTTTTTTTTTTGAAGAAATAAAGGTGTTTTTTTGTTTTTGTTTTACGTTACATATGCACGGCTTCTGGAGCGAAGCGATGATGGTAGATCTATAACACATTTTGTAACTACCACATGCCTTTTTATCCAACTGAAAAAGTTTCAAAGTGATCATACAATTACAATTTCTTAGTCATCCACATCAATACAACTCTTTTTGTAACCCTCGCGAAGCACGTGTATTTGTGCTAATAATCTATACAATAAGCGTGAGTGTTTGTTTGTATTGAAACATCGTCGCCATTTCTCAATTGATTTTTACCAAATTTGGCACGGAGGTTCACGTGTATTGCAGAATAATGCAAGAACAACGAAAACCAGGTCCGCACTAATGGGTGTAAACGAGGTGACAAACATTCTTGAAACATTCGGTGCAAACGTTCGGTGGAAAAAGTGTGTGTGTAGGGGGGGGGGGCAAAGGTTTTCCTGCAGGGTAGGCGTATCTCCAAAACTGCTTCAGTTGCAAACATGAAATTTGACATGAATGTTTTAATTCGAAGTTTTTAGTTTACTTAATGTAATTTGCTTTCTTGAAGAAATAAATCGGTTTTTTTTTACGTTATACATGGAAGGCTTCTGGAGCGAAGCGATGGTAGCAGGTGTACAACATAATTTGTAGCTATATATCTTTTTTTACCAACTGGAAAAGTTTCAAAGGGATCACACAATTATAATTTCTGCGTGATCCACAACTCTGATGTGCGAAGTATGGGTATTTTTGCTGTTTACAATAATGTAACTGCTTACTAAAACTTAATACAACGTTGTGTATTATTTAAATGAAGAATTGTCTTTCATTGATATTATCAATTATAAAACCTGTTGATGCAATTGGTAAATAAAAATCAAACCTTTTGATTTCTGTTAATGTAATCTAAAAACCGAATACATAGAGCTTCTAAAATTTTCCTCTTTTCATCATTAGATTCAAAATAAAGAATTTGAATTTCCTTTACAGGATTACGACAAAATGATAAACAATGTTTCACCAGTTCAGATCTATCACAAAAATTCCAGGTCTGAATTAGATAATTCGTAATTTAAATAAAACACAACGCTGTAGTAAGTTTTAGTATATGATTACATTATTGTTAATATTTCAATTAATAATTTTCTTTTTTTTTTCAAATAAGTAATCATTGGGCAAGTGATTGTTCGAAACTTTCTCGCTCTCTAATCCCACGCCATATTCGGCGTACGGGACGCAGGAGGTCCCGCTCCCAGCGTTTCCATGACCACAGGACAAAGTTAGGGCCGGGTGGTCAGCCCGGTGCCCGCCCGCCCACCTAGAACCCAGGAAAAAAACCCGGTACCCATGCGAGAGAGGGCTGGGTAGGCCCTAGAACCCGTTTGGAGGTGAAAGGAGCGTGGAAAAATCCCCGCCCTCCGCGCAGGCCGGGAATCGATCCCGCCACCTCCAACCCGCAGCCGAGCGCCCTGACCACTCGGCTACCAGGCCCACGTTCGAAATTTTAGATAACATTAATTGTGTTACCTAAATATTGAATGATTATTACAGTTTATTAATACATTACCTTTGTAAGAAGGGAAGATGAGAGCACACCGATAAAAACTTTTTAAAAACATTAATAAAAAATAATTTTAAAAAAAAAATTTATAAAATTTTTATCTATGTGCTCTCATCTTCCTTTCAATGATTCTCCTCATATTTGTGTTCTGTTAATCATTTGTTTTCTCAACATTATATTAGAATTGGTTAAAAGTCCGATTAAAATATAATCTATTTTAATAAAGAGTGTTAACCAAACATGTATTATTAAAAAAAATGATAAAGAAATTATGTGTATTACTTTTGAAATATTCTTAAATTATTTATCAAAATAACAATAAGATAATCTGCTTTCATCTTGTCTAAAGATTGTTGTGATAAATATATTTTCTTAATCTGTTTATAATGCGATTTGTGTATAGTATACAGAAAAACCTTTCATTTCAAATTAAATAGCTGAAAGAAATGTATGTTTCTTACTTAATTAAAATATAATAAAAATATTAAGAATGACTCAATTATTGTGGTTAGAATTAATTAAAGATGTAGATTTCAAATACTTTCAAAGCCGTTGAAGAGCAGGAGTAATTAAATTAAAAATAAAAACTTCAAAAAAGAAAATTCCAATTTACACACTTCGGAGTTTGGAAAAATAACCACAACAATTCAAGGCCATCGATTTTAACTTGGGATCGGGTGATCAGTCTGACTTCTTCCCTGGGATTCCGGGGAAAAAAAATCCAGTCCCCATCTTACAGGTGCCTGTGTAAACACAGGAACCTATATGAAGGAGAAATAAATAGGGAAATGACCGGACTAGAACATACATTGCTGAACTACCAGAACATAGGATTACCAAGTAACCAGAAATTTCTTCAGTGGAAGCAAATACAGAATTTTCTATGCGACACTAAATATTGTTGTTTTTTTATCGTCTTTTTGCTGTTTTAAAAGTTAATTTTTACACTACTGTTTGTGAAAACTGGTACACCAAGAAAGAATCACGCTATTCGAATGAAATTTATATCACAGGTTACTCATGTTACAATAGGTAACTGCTTGTATTTGCAGAACTATACAAGATTTTATCGCTTCAAAATTAAGAATCATGTGATGCCATCTTGAGCAACAATAACAGATTTTGTATGAGTGTCATTGAATGGAAGAGGTTTTTGATATCATTTTAGGGAATAGTCTACCAGGCTTCTGTGAGAGTCTAGAGTTAATTTGTGATGGATGGCGGAGGCGATTGACGAGCCAGTTACTATCATGTCCCAGACATGTTCGATCGAAGACATGTCAGGGGAACTAGGAGACCAGTGAAGAAGCCATATCTGCCGTGCGTGGTTTTCGGCATTCTGGGCCACTTGTGTCTCTCATTTCAGCTACTACTTATACCCAAGACTGGAAAGTTTAGACATTGCTGATCTGAAACTGCATTCGCATCTTCACTGACATCATAATCGTTTTCATTTTCTATCCTGATGTAGATATCCTATACGTTTCAACCTATTATCATCAGTCCTTCATGGTGTTGCAATTTTCACAAACACTAAGAAATAAACGAGTTTTATGAAATTAAATTCACCTAAATTCGAAATTTCAGTAATATTAGCTGGATAGTAGAGTTCATACATTACATTAATATTACTAGACATCCGACAATTGTGATAACAATAGTCTACATGTATGTTGTTAGTCTTATATGACTTATTATAAGACACTTGTTGTGATATAAAATTGCCTGCACTGATTCCAAAAATATCATTAATTATTGTCACAGCACATATAGTATCATTTACCGTATAAACCGTATTTCATATAAATCATTTACCGTATTTGTATAATAGTATAGTGCTCTAATACTAATAACAGGTTTCAAGAACATACTGAGGAAGAGTTTAGTGGACCCTGAAAAAGCCTCCTACAGCCTTTACACGTCAAACTGGGGTTAATAGAATAATTTGCTAAGGTTCTATGGAAAGGAAAGTGTTTTGAATATCTAAGCTGCAAGATTCCAGTACTTTTGTGCAAAAGTGAAGGAACGAAGTCTTTATAGGATCACAAATCAGGGCTTTAACCAAAAATACAATGTTTGAAGAATCTATGACTCCCGTTTAAAGAAACGCTTGGATTGCCTTCAAAGAAGAAATTTATGAAATAGAAAAATTGTGAAATATATTTAATAATTTGAATCCCAATATTTTAAAAATAAAAAATTATTTTTACGTCAAAAATTAAAAAAGGTAGGACGTTTCAACTTCATCTACAATTATTGACCATTATCTACCATTATCTATTGGGATTCAAATTATTGAAGTAATTGATAAGTTCTTGGGAAATAATAAAGCTCGAAATTAGTAACAGGTTGTTAACAATATGCTAGAAAACTAAAGAGAATTAAAATGTAAAATGAGCAAGAAAATGAACTTTGTCTTCTCTCGCTTGAACAAGTTTCCAGAAATCTAAGTTACAAGAAAAAATGTGAAAGATTTCACCCAGATTTCGAAGAGATGGAAAGAGATGAAAATCTTTAAAAACTTGGGCATTGTTATAAAACTAATCTAAACTTTCTACCGCCTCAAATACTTCTAAATCTGTATTATCCTTAATCCACTCAAATCCCTCTATGGTGTTGCAATATGGAGCACCGCTTCTAAATTTTATCAAAACATGATTCTTAAGATACAAAAACACTTCCTGAGATTTGTGAACGTAAAACCAATGCAATTCTCTACTTTAGTCGTAAATCTCTTTCGCGTAAATATAAAGTTATCTCCTTCTATGATCTCTATAACTTACAATTTGGGGTCGTCCATTAATTACGTGAGGTCAAAAGGGGGATAGGGGGTCCGGCAAAATCTCACCAAATCTCACCAAGGGGGAGGAGGGGGGGTCAACGAAAATCTCACGTAAACTTTTTCATTTAGAGAAAATATATATTATAGGAAGATTTCCGTTTTTTTTTTTAAGGTTGTTAAAGCAAGATTTCCGTTTTTTTTTTTGGTTGTAAAAATTTTTGAAATCTCACCAAGGGGGAGGGGGGGTCCAAATTTTTTAAAAAACACCTCACGTAATTAATGGACGGCCGCTTTGCTCTCTTTCCTTATAAATTACTTTTTAAACATACCTCTTCTTTTATTACATTAACTACTAAGCCACAGTCGCATCTTTACAATACAAGAACCCCTCCAACTCTATCCACTCCAAGAATCTCTTCAACTCTATCCACTCCAAGAATCTCATCAAACTACGAAAAAAGAGCTGTTACCTACTCTGCTCCTTCCCTGTGGAATAAATTTCCCAGAATATTCGTGCCAGGGCCAATTTAAAATAATTCAAAAGAAAAATAGAACATCACCTGCCTACACTAACATAACTTTCCAATTCTCATTTTCACCTTTTCTTTTCACCATTCCTCAGTTAATCACTTAATTTCCGTTCTGCTCTCAGCAGATAGCTTTCAGATCTTTCCTTTCCTCTCCCTTGCTTCTCTATTTCTCTTAGTCTTCTCTTAACTTTCCATGTATTTGAGCTAGGCTTAACCTTTTACCCGAAAATTGCTGTTTATGATTCGTACGAAATTACTTAGCTGTATTTCATTACTTCAGTTATTTTACTAACGTAAGATTTTATGTATTACCATATCTAAATTCTACAAATATGTAATTTTTCCCATACTTCCATTACAATTAATAATTCCTTTTTACTTCCACATATTTGTATTGTTCTATATTTTTCCTCCATTTTATGTTATTAGTAATGTTCGACGTATTTTTTTTTTCTTGCCAATAATTGACGCCCTGTCTGTCTCTAGACGGGACTACCCTTAAGGCACAGGAAAGTCACTCAAATCAATTTTGTAAGGCAATAAATTATTATTCTTATTCTTCTTATTATTATTATTATACACTTTCGTTCTAACATTTTGAAACACAATTAGAGATATGATACACAAAAACACCAATAAAAACACTAAAATCACTGACTGGAGCCTTTAGTTGATACAAGTTTCAGCCAGGAACCTAAGTAACCACCAGGTACCTGCGCATTATGTACGATGTTCCAAGCAGC
Source organism: Thereuonema tuberculata (assembly GCA_023159025.1). NCBI lineage: Eukaryota > Metazoa > Arthropoda > Chilopoda > Scutigeromorpha > Scutigeridae > Thereuonema > Thereuonema tuberculata. Next base: position 12,932 of record JAFIDM010025515.1, read on the forward strand.
GCTGTTTTCTGTAGTTCTGATGTTATTTCAGACAACTGCAATCGGTTCAAAAATTTCGTAAAATTTTTCAAAATTGTTCCAAGTGCTCCTATGATGATGGGGATCACTGTTTCAATTATCAAACCCTTGTGTTTTGTAATTTTTTCAGTTCTTTGTCTTCTAATCTTGCATCTCCAGGGATTGCAATATCAATTAGGTAAATATTTGTTTGTTATCACTGTTATATCTGGCTTATTACGATCCAAGTGCCTATCAGCTTGTATTCTAAAGTCCGACAAGATCTTGACGTCCTTATTTTCTAAAACTTTTCAACTTGATGTTCCCATGAATTTTTTGGATACTGGCGAGTCATTTTTTTGCATAATGCCCAATGTATTAATTTGTTGACCCGGTCATGTCTGCTTTTGTAGTCCGTTTGTGCGATTTCGCTGCATTCACAGATTAGACGCGAAACAGTTTCATGTTTTTCTTGACATAGTCGGCAGTTTGAGGTATCACTGGATTTCTGGATTTTTGCATTCCTTAGATTTGTCTGTAATGCTTGTTCTTGTGCAGCAAAAATTAATCCTTCAGTTTCTTTCTTGATTGCACCCAGCTTTAACCATGACCATATTACATCGTTGTCATTTTTGCCTTCAATATTTCTCAGATGTTGTCCATGCAAGGGCTTGTTTGTCCAACTATTTAATTTTCTTTCAAACTACTGTGCTTTATAAATTTGCTGTTTTGGTTTCTGTTAAATTTAAAATATTCTCACTGGCTACAGCTTTCAAAAGGTTTTCCTTAGTTTTGTTAATGTAGTCACTGAGACTTCGTTTTTCTTCTTCCACAGTTTGGTGAACTTGTAGCAATCCACGGTCACCAATTTTTTGCTGTAAATATAGTCTGTCAACGTCACTTCTTCAATGTAAAGAATGCATATTGAGCAATTTTCGTGTCCTACGATCAAGTTTTTGTAGGTCGTTTTGCTTCTAATCAATTATTCCAGCAGGATATCTGACTACAGGAATTGCCCATGTGTTAATGGCTTTAATTGTATAACCACCATTCAGTTTTGATTTTAAAATCTATCGAATTCTCTTGATGTATTCTTTCTGAGTGAGTTCATTAATTCTGGTGTTCAAAATATCCTCAGCTTCTAATATAGGCTACCAAGGCATTTGACGCTTTCGTTATTTCCCAATGATTTCATTATGGGACCATTTTCCAGTTCTATTCCCTCTAAATTCTGCATTTTGCCAAGATTCATTAACAGAATTGCACAAATTTCAACTCGAAATTCCATTTGCTTATCCCTGCTAATTTTTTGATTTTTGGACAGTATTTAGTAGTGATTCAAGTTCAATAGGACTTTTCGCATATTATTATTATTATCTCGAAAAAGTTTCAAATCAATGGTTTCCCCAGCTAAGACAATATGGCGGGTCAAGGACCAAAGCACATATTGCCAACTGTAAAAAAAAAAAAGTTTGGAAGATTAGTTAGGGATGTGTGCTTGTGTCCATAAATTTCCTAACTATGCGTGTTGTGTTGAGTACAACAGCCTTCTGGAGTTGTGCATAAGTGTTTTTATAAAGTCCTAGAGTTCTGAGGCTGTGGTGCAATGTGTGAGGCACCAGACCAGTAGCGGACAGGATGATGGGTACAACACGTACTCGGTCCTGCCTCCACTGCTTCTGGAGCTCGTGTGCTAGGTCTATGTATTTATTTATCTTGTCAGCGTAAGTTTTCTGCATATTCTTGCTGATAGGCACTGCAATATCAATGAGATAGGTCTGTTTGTTGACCTTATCAACAAGTGTAATGTCAGGTCTTTTGTGTTGTGTTGTGTTGTCTGTTGTGTTTTGTCTGTGTGAATGGGACGGTCCCAGTACAGCTTATGTGAGGGTGACTCTAGTACGCTTTGTGGTGTGTACTTCTAGTATGGGACCGTGTTCTTAATAAGAGTGTTTGTGTGCTAGCTGTTGATGAACGATCGACGCTACCTGATTGTGTCGATGGACGTAGTCTGTTTGGGACAGAAGGGGACAGCCTGATATTATGTGGTCGATCGTCTCATGTGTAATGTGTTATTTCCTGCATCTGTCGTCGTGTGTGTTTGCGTCGTGTAGAATGTGTTTCTTGTAGTTGAGTGTGGGGATGACTTGGTCCTGTATCGCGATCATTAACCTTTCGGTCTCCCCAAACAGCTCACCACTCGTCAGCCATCTGTTCGACGCTTCCATGTCGACATGAGGTTGGCTGAGTTCGTGGCGATGTCTGCCATGGAGTTCCTTACGAGCCCATGATTCACGCAACTGCTGTGTGTGGGTGTCGGGAGTGGTGAGTGTTAGAGAAGGGTTTGCGAGGTCCAGGGGTGTGAAGTGTGTGTCAGCCTTGACAATGGCTGAGTGGAATGAGGAGTGTTGTGCTCTTTGGTGGAAGTGTTCCCGAAGTGTGTGTACTTGTTTTTCGTGTAGGGTGATGAGATTGATGAGTCCTCGGCCTCCCTCCTTGCGGGGAAGAGTCATCCTTTCCGTAGCGGACTTGGGGTGATGCATGTTGTGTTTCGTGAATGTAGTGCGTGTTGTGCGTTGTAGTGCTTCGAGTTCAGTGTTTGTCCATGAAATTATACCGAACGAATATGTTAGTGTGGGGACGGCAAAAGTGTTAATGGCTTTAATTTTATTTCTGGCATTGAGATGTGTTTTGAGGATGTTGTGAACGCGAGCACAGTATGTTTTCTTGAGTGCGTTTTTGATGTTTGCGTTGTCAATGACGCGCGCTTGCTGGAAGCCCAGGTACTTGTAGATCTCTCCCTCTTCCATGGATTGGATGGCCAACCCATGGTCCAGTTCAAAACCCTCCAAATTCGTAGTCTTCCCGCGTGATTTATGTAGCTTGCGGCATTTGTCGATTCCAAATTCCATCCCAATGTCTTTGGTGAACTGTGTTGTGACTTGTAGTAAATTAGTAAGTTGTGCGTTGTTTGTGGCGTAGAGTTTAATATCATCCATGTAGAGTAAGTGTGTGATTTTGTTTGGTGTCTGGAGTGCCTGAGGTAAGCCTATAACTGTGTTTTGTGTTGTCTAGCATGTGGCTTAATGGATTCAAGGCGAGGCAGAACCAAAGAGGAATCAAGGAATCTCCCTGGAAAATACCTCTCCTTATGGGAATGGGGACTGTAGTGATGGAGGTGTTGGAGGTGCGTAGGTGTAATGTTGTGTTCCAACTCTTCATCGTGGTATCCAAGAATGCCGTGATCTTGGGGTGTACTTTGTAGAGTTGAAGAGTGTACAAAAGCCAGGAATGGGGGACTGGGTCAAATGCCTTCTTGTAGTTGATGTACGCGATGTGTAAGTTCCTATTCTTCGCGCGCGCCTGGCGCAGGATTACAGAGTCAATAAGGAGTTACTCCTTACAACCCTGGGAATTCCTGCGACAGCCCTTCTGCTGTTCGGAAAGAAAGTTGTGTGTCTCGATGTGTGTGTAAATTTTGTCTGTAAGGCAGGAGGTAAGGAGTTTGTAAAGTGTGGGGAGGCAAGTGATTGGACGGTAATTTGCAGGGTGTGCTGTTTCAGTGTTCTTGCTCTGTAGGTAAGTGACTCCCTGTGTGAGGAAAAGAGACATATATTCTGGGTGTTGGATTACGTCAGTGAGTGCAACAGCTAGCTTCCCATGCAGGGACGTGAACCTCTTGATCCAGAAGTTCTGAACGCCGTCTGCACCAGGAGCCTTCCAGTTGTGTGCATGTTTTAGTGCTGTCTGTATGTCTGCGAGAGTAATATCATGGAAGGGCATGAAGGGTAAGTGTTCAGCGAGTTGTTCTTCATCTGTGATCCATGGTGCTTTGTCATTGTGGGGGATGGGGTTGGACCACAGAGACGACCAGTATTCATGTAATGACTCGCTGGTGGGTGTGTTTGTGTTGGGTGCAGTGTAGGGAGATGAAAGGGATCTGTAGAATTTTTTCTCATTGTATTGGAAAGTATTGTTCTGTTGTTTGCGTAGAGTGCACTGTTTGTATCTTTGTAATCTTTTTGCAAGTGCACTGAGTCTTTGTTTTAGTGTGTCGAGATGTTCCTGAACCTGGTTATGATGGTTTGAGTGTGAAGGGTTAGTGTTTATGTGCTTGAATATCTTTCTAACCTGGGACATAAGTTTCTTTGTTTTGTTTCCTGCACAGTATTGTGTGAGCCTGGCTATGTCTCCTCTAAGGTCGCTGATGCGGCCTTCAAGGCGACGTCTCCAAGGGGGGATGTATTCTTGTGACCGTGCAGTAGTAGGTATGTGGTGTTGTTTGATTCCAAGTGCCCGAATGGTTCCCTGTGCCGCGCAGTAGTGTGTTGTATGTATGTCTTCTAATGTTTGGATATTGTCAAGGTGTTGTGGGATAGTGTGTGTGTTGAGATGGTATATGACTGTGGAGAGTTGTTTTGATGTGTGTTCTTTGGTGAGTGGAGGTCTGAGTGTGGGGTCGGTGCCTGTAAATTGTGCTAGTGCGGTGTAGAAATGATCATGTGCTGCTTGTTGTATGTCATTAGTTGTATTGTTGGGGAATGTGGACTGAGGGGTAGAGGCTTCTGGTGCTTCTGTGTTTGCCATAAAGGTAATGTCTTCTGGTGGGGTGTCCTGTGGTTGGATTCAGCGACCTCTTCCCTAATTTGTGTAAGTATGCATGGAGGAATAAGATTGTTTACTAGTATGGATCGTCGCTGATCCGCTACCCGCTGTTCGCTAAGCCCTAACGATGGATAACATGTGGTGAATGCATGGTGTAGTGCCTGTCTGTATCCTGTGAGTTGAGTCCCTAATTGTGTAACAGTGTAGAAGTCGCACATAAGATCCTGGTTCATCTGTGATGACCATCGGATGCGCTGGCGTGGTTTCCCAGTCTTGGTGGTCGCCTGCTCTGACACAGACGAAACACTTCGGACTGTTCGGGCTGGATGGTGTTGCCCGGGCATTGTGGTAGCCATACTACAGGATGGGGTGCCACTTTCTCCACCACCACCTGCGGGAGACTGTAGTATATTTTTCGAACGGAGGCCTCTGCCTAACCCCCGAACGCGGGTGACTTTATCCTGCGCCACACCCGATGCAGCATGATCTATATTAGAACGTGTTCTCATCATAAATGGTTGGACCCTTTAGCCTACCCTAAAGCTAGTGTAGTTCCCGCCCCCACCGCGAGGAGGTAGGGTCCATTATTATTATTATTATTATTATTATACACATTTTGAAACGCAGTCAAAAATTCGCTGACTGGAGCCTTCAGTTGATACAAGTTTCAGCCAGAAACCTAAGTATCAACCAGGTATCTGCGCAATATATATGATGTTCCAAGGAGCGCAGTTTTCTGAAGTTCTGATGTTGTTATTTCAGACAACTGCAATTGGTTCAAATACTTGGTAAAATTTTTTGAGATTGTTCCAAGTGTTCCTATGATGATGGGGATCACTGTCGTGTGTTTCATCCAAAGCCGTGTTGTTTCTATTGCCAAATCCCTGTATTTTATAATTTTTTCCTGTTCTTTATCTAAAATTCTTGCATCTCCAGGGATTGCGATATCAATTATGAAAATAGTTCTATTTGTTAATACAGTTATATCTGGCGTATTATGATCCAGGTGTCTATCAGTTTGAATTCTAAAATCCCACAAGATTTTGACGTCCTCATTTTCTAAAACTTTTTCAACTTGATGTTCCCATGAATTTTTAGATGCTGGCAAGTCATATTTTTTGCATAATGCCCAGTGTATTAATCTGGCGACCCTATCATGTCTGCTTTTATAGTCCGTTTGTGCGATTTTGCTGCATTCACAGATTAAATGCGAAACAGTTTCAAGTTTTTCTTGGCATAGTCGACAGTTTGGGTTATCACTGGTTTTCTGGATTTTTGCTTTCATTACATTTGTCTGTAATGCTTGTTCTTGTGCAGCAAAAATTAATCCTTCAGTTTCTTTCTTGATAGTACCCAACTTTAACCATTCCCAAGTTAAATCGCTGTCATTTTTTCCTTCAATATTTCTCAGATATTGTCCATGCAAGGGCTTGTTTTTCCAACTATTTAATTTTATTTCAAACTGCCGTGCTTTATAAACTGTTTTGGGTTCTGTTGATTTTAAAATATTCTCACTGGCTACAGCTTTCAAAAGTTTCTCCTTACTTTTCCTAATGTAATCACTGAGACTTCGTTTTTCTTCTTCCACTACTTGGTGAACCTGTAGCAGTCCACGGCCACCAATCTTTCGCGGTAAATACAGTCTGTCAACGTCACTTCTTGGATGTAAAGCATGATGCATATTGAGCAATTTTCGTGTTCTACGATCAAGTTTTTCTAGGTCGTTTTGGTTCCAATCAATTATTCCAGCAGGATATCTGACTACTGGAATTGCCCATGTGTTAATGGCTTTAATTGTATTTCCACCATTCAGTTTTGATTTTAAAATCTTTCGAATTCTCTTAATGTATTCTTTCTGAGTGAGTTCTTTAATTCTAGTGTTCAGAATATTGTCAGCTTCTAATATACCAAGGTATTTGTAACTTTCATTATTTCTCAATGATTTCATTATGGGACCATTTTCCAGTTTTATTCCCTCTAATTCCTGCATTTTGCCACGTTTCATTGTCAAAATTGCACATTTTTCAATGCCAAATTGCATTTGGATATACCTGCTAAATTTTTGGACAACGTTTAATAATGACTCAAGTTCAGCAG